>JALQSN010000083.1:0-158649 GCA_023690525.1 Holotrichia oblita | reverse complement strand
TCTATATTTTACCTCTACAAAAACTAGGGTTGCTTTATCTAAAGCAACTATATCAATCTCCCCGATCTCTGTTTTAAAATTACGCTCCAGCACATTCATGCCCTTGTTTATTATAAACATCTCGGCAAGATTTTCTCCAATATTTCCTTTTTTCTTGTTATCTATCATAGCCACCACCTTATTGCAACTACCCAAATTTAATAAATACTATCAATTTTATTCCAGGAGCAAAAATGCTTGCTAGCAAGGGCATTTTTGCGGGCACAACAAAGGTTTAATACCTCGCAGCAAAGCTATCGAACAAACTTTTCAAATATTCGATTTTGAAAAGTGGCTCCAGGGCTTGCCCTGTGGTTTAATACCATTTATTATTAAAAGCTAAAACGATTCAATATCAGCCACTATAATTCTATCTCATATACAAGCTCAAAAAATGTCCTATCATTTTAGACAACAGTCTTTTCCTCAACAATTAGACTTCCGAAATATTCCGGAATATTTCGACTTGGAATGTTACGTTTATCTACAGGATAAGCTATTCTTTATCCTCAATAAAACGGTTATATTCCCTCTCGATTTTATATGTCCGAATTTTTTCTATTTCTTCCTCGCCAAAAATATACATTAACTGTTCGATCATGTTGGCAACATCCGCTATTTCTTCTTTGAGATTCTCCTTTGATTTTTGCAGTTTTTCAATTATTTCTTGCGTTTTTCCGCTTCTAACAAGACGCATATATTTGCAAATTTCTTTTGTAAGCTCACTCATTTCCTCAATGCACATTCTTAATTGAGAATCTTCACCCCATTCTTTTAGAGCTAATTCATAAAATTCTACATTTTCTTTCTTCATATATCTTCCTCTCTTAAATATGCAGCGGCAATATCATAATACAAATTCTAACTGCTCAGCCATTGCATTTCTAATAAACAGCCTTCTATGTATAGGCGTCGGACCGAAACGCCTTAAAGCTTCGATATGTTGTTTTGTCGCATAGCCTTTGTGCTGTGCAAATCCGTATTCCGGATATTGAATATCCAGCTTACGCATAATGCGGTCACGGGTAACCTTTGCAATAATGGATGCCGCAGCAATACTATAGCTCGTCGCATCGCCTTTTATCAAAGATTTATACTGTATTTGAATATTAAGTCCCGACACCGCATCAACCAAAACAAGGTCAGGAGCTAATTTTAGGCCGTTAATTGCCTCGCTCATGCCCTTTTTTGTTGCCTGTAGAATATTTATTTCATCAATTATACTTGAATCAATTATGCTTACCGAGTAGTCAAGCGTAGCTTGCACTATCATTTCGTAAAGACTTTCCCTGTTTTTTTCGGATATCACCTTACTATCGTTTATACCCTCTATCATCAAAGAAGTACCAATATTTTTAGTTTGATTTTCTTTTAGCGGCATTATACAGGCAGCGCAAACAACGGGGCCGGCAAGAGGTCCTCTACCTGCCTCATCACAGCCCGCAACAAGTAAGGAAAAATTCTTATCAAATAAAAACAACTTTTTGGTATCATTCATAGTTTAATTCTCATTTAGTTCACTGATTCGGTCAAGCGTAATACAGCCAAGTCGTCCTTTGCGAAAATCGTCAATTACAGCAGTAGCAGCCCGTTCCAAATCAGGTTCGCCCGCCCTTAGCAGATATCCGCGGATTTTGCCAATAACAGCAAGCGTGGTCTCAGCATTTTCAAAGACAATCACACCGTATCGATCCATAAAACGATCCGGATATAACTTATAGGCTTCTGTAATAAAGGATAAGGCCAACTCGTAGATATCTACGACAGCATCCTTAATACTGCCAATGTAAGCAAGTCTCCTCGCAGCCTGTTGATCAGTTATTTTTGGATAAAGTATGCCCGGTGTATCGAGTATTTCGGTATTATCATCAATTCTCACCCATTGCTTACCCCGTGTTACTCCTGGGATATTTCCGGTTTGAGTTTTTTTATTGCCGCAAAGACTATTGATAAGGGTGGATTTTCCGCTGTTTGGTACGCCGATAACCATAACTCTGATGCTTTTATTGATGCCTTTAGCCTTATATTTTTCTATCTTATAGGCCGCCGCCTGTCTTATTATTGGTAAAAGAACCTTCTGTGACGAAGACATCGTACTGTTAAGAACGGCAACAAAATTGCTGTTAGCTGCAAAATATTTTTTCCAAACATCAAGCTCGTTTTTATCCCCCAAATCAGATTTGTTAAGGACAAAAATAATTGGTAATCTATTAGTGATCTCTTCAAAATCGGGATTTAAACAACTGTAAGGAGCGCGTGAATCCAAAACATAAATAATAATGTCGATAAGAGAAATATCCTGCTTTATCGTCCTTATCGCCTTAGTCATATGTCCCGGATACCAGTTTATATTCAAAACGCCACCCTCCTTAGCCTTATTTTATTTTAACACAAATTAGTACTATAATCCAGTATTTTTAGCCATTTTTGACGATATCCTAAATTAACTGAGATATTAATAGCTTAAATTAACTGAGATACTATCAGTTAACCCTACTTGATCTATGCTTCAAATTTTCTCTTACATGCTTTTTTAAAATTTAACAATCACTAAAAAATTGATAACTGTCCTTTTTTTATATTTATTGAGACAAAAAAACAATATTTTTTTAAGTGCCCCGTAACACTTGCTTTTTACTATAAATATGCTACACTATTATTTATAATGGGTAGTATTTTGTTTATCGGAGTTTTTACATGCAATCAATAAGAGAATTATATAAAATCGGACATGGTCCTTCCAGTTCGCATACTATGGGGCCGCAAAAAGCAGCGGCATTATTCAAAGCTGAGTTCTCTCAAGCCGATAAATATGAAGCAGTACTTTTTGGTTCGCTTGCCCTTACCGGAAAGGGGCACCTTACCGACGTCGCAATCTTGGATACATTCGCACCCGTCGAAACAGAAATTGTCTTTGATACCGAATCCGAATGCCCCGTTCATCCAAATACAATGGAGCTTACCGCCTATTTGGGCGGAGAAGAGCTAGGCTTTTGGCGTATTTACAGTGTTGGCGGCGGCACTATAAGAATTGAGGGAACCAAAATTAGCCCCTTACCTGAAGTTTATCCTCACAAGTATTTTAACGAAATAAAAAAATATTGCAAGTCTAAACGTATCCGGCTGTACGAATATGTTGAAGAATTTGAAGGGCCTGAAATACGGGAATTTTTGGCTGGCATATGGAAGACAATGAACGATTCTATTAAGGAAGGGCTAAAAGCAAAAGGAGATCTTCCCGGCCCGTTAAAATTGCATCGCAAAGCCAAAACGCTGATAATGAGCAAGCTTAAAAACGAGCCAAAGGAAATTACAGAGGACAGAACTGTTTGCGCCTACGCTTATGCAGTCGCGGAAACAAACGCTTCGTCCGGCGTAATTGTTACCGCGCCTACCTGCGGCGCAAGCGGCGTTCTCCCCGCTGTTTTAAAATACTATCAGCACATCATGACTTTGACCGAAGACGATATAATCAACGCTCTCGCTACAGCCGCCCTAATCGGCAACCTTATAAAAACCAACGCTTCAATAAGCGGCTCAGAATGCGGCTGCCAGGCTGAAATCGGCAGTGCGTGCGCGATGGCTGCAGCTGCTCTTGCTGAGCTCGATAAGCTTGATATTGACCAAATAGAATATGCTGCAGAAATAGCTATAGAACACCATCTCGGACTGACCTGCGATCCTATACTAGGAATTGTACAGATACCATGCATAGAGAGAAACGCAGTTGCCGCAATGCGCGCAATCACCGCTCAAAATCTAGCCATGTTTTTGACAGGCTCAAGAAAAATCTCTCTTGACATGGTTATCGAAACAATGTATCAAACAGGCAAAGACATCAATGCTCATTACAGAGAAACCGCGACAGGCGGCCTCGCTAAGCTTTATAAGTTGGACGAAACCAATTTATAAAGCTCATCCTATAGTATAAAAATTTTTTCAAAAACGCCGACCATATTATATCATCAAAGAAATAAGCTCTAAATTCATTCCCTACATTGTTATTGAGCCCTATTTTTTTGATGATTTTGTTTTTATTTGCTTATTGCTAGAAGATTTTTTTTGCGGCTTTTTTTCGCTATTGTCAGCAACCTCTACCGCTAGAATTCTCTTGTTGAATTTTAATCCGTTTAGCGACTCCATTGCATCGTTGTATTCTTTCGAAACTGTGGCAAATGAGTAATTCTCAAGGCATTTTACAACAATGTCTCCTTGAGATATTTCTGTTTTTGCGGCAATGAATTTCGAAATTATGGTCGGATCACACTTGTCGCGGGTACCTATATTCATGAAAAATTTAACGCCTCTTGAAGTACCTTTTACAGTCTCCTTTTTCATTTTTAGTTTAGGCGGCTCGGATAATGTAACGATTTTGTTTTGCTCAATTTTATTTATTTGTAACAATAGCGCGGCGGCAATATCCAGCATATCCGCACTTTCATACTTTTGTTTGAAGGTCTCTAATTCTAACGTAAGGAAGTTTTTATATAAAGTAAGGTCACTCCGTTTTATAATTTTCAGGGTATTATCGAAAATCTTTTTGTCAATATCTATTTCCGCAGTCTTTGGAATAATCCACTTTTAGAATAATGTTTTTTGTGTAGCGTTCGAAATTTTTTATTGCATATAGTTGTCTATCTGTAACAAAGGTGTAAGCATCGCCTATCTTGTTTGCGCGTGCAGTTCTGCCAATTCTGTGAATATAATATTCTTCGTCGTGCGGAACATCAAAATTAAAAACAGCGTCAATATTGTCTACGTCGATTCCGCGTGCGGCAACATCGGTAGCAATTAACATCTGCGTCTCGCCGCCCCTGAATCTCTTCATGGTTTTGTCCCTTTCACGTTGCCTGAAGTCCCCGTGCAAGGCGTCAACTTTGAGTCCAAATGAGTTTAAATGTGCGCTAAGCTCATCTACCCGTTTTTTGGTATTACAAAAAACAAGCGCAAGATTATATTTCTTATCGCGCATAATAGCCGTGAGCGCAGTTATTTTTTCGGATTCACTAACATTTACATAGAATTGATTGATATTAGGAATATCACTTTCTTGGTACTGAGTCTTAACGCTTAAAGGATTGATTTGATAAAGCCTGCTTATTTCTACAATTTCTTTTGGTAACGTCGCTGAAAACAGTACGGTCTGGCGGGATTTTGGCGTATTTTGTAGAATAATATCGATATCTTCCCTAAAGCCCATGTCAAGCATTTCGTCAACCTCGTCAAGAATAAGCACCTTCATTGACTCAAATTTTAATGATCTGCGTCTAAGATGATCCATAACCCTGCCGGTAGTGCCAACAATTATTTGAGGCTTTTTGCGTAGTACAGAAAGCTGACGGTCAAAATTTTGCCCACCATAAATACCCGCAATTTTTATATTTTTGTTATATTTGGCAACCTCCTTTAGCTCGCTTTCTATCTGAATAACCAGCTCACGGGTCGGACAAAGAATCAAGGCCTGCACACATTCATTGCCTACGTCAATGTTATTGATAATAGGTATTCCAAACGCGCAGGTTTTTCCAGTACCGGTAGGTGCTTGTGCAATAACATCGTTATTGGCCAAAATAAGAGGGATTACTTGCTCTTGAATAGGCGTAGGAGCCTCAAAACCCATATCCTCAAGTGCCATTTTTATGCCGTTATCTATAGGCATTTCATTAAAAGTTGTCATTTATTTTCCTTTTTTGCGATTTTACACTTTCTGCAATCCGCGCTTTATTTTAAATTTGTTTGAAAGCTAATCTCAATATACAGAAAATAATCTCCATATAACGGTAGCCCTATTTTGAATAAAATTGCATTATATCAACATATATTCATATCTATTTGGAATCTTTTCTTAATAGTTGCACCAAAAAATATTCAAAGAATAGCGCAAATACTATCATTTATCTAGCGCGACCAGCGCATATGCACATTTGTCGAATAAACTGCACCGTTTTTGTCTTCGATACAAGTCGGATACAGAAAGGTTGTTTTTACACCACGATCAACAGTATATCCTATTATCTTGCCGCTGATGTTATATTTCCCAATACTATGGAAGGTGAGTTTTTTTTGAGAATCATACGGCATCATAAATGTATAACAATCTCGCTCAAAAACCAATCGATATTGTGAAACAGGCGCAACTACAGTGAGTTCTCCGTTTGAAATCCATTCCGTATCATATACAGGACGGAATTTTGCAGATACATTGTCAATTTGCACCTCGTCACCCACATAACCGTAAAACGCGCCCATTAATTCATTAACCTTGTCCACTAGTTCCCAATCGCAGTCGATAAGAACAGTTTGTTTTTCTCGCCGTATTTCTTTATGCTCTTTTACCGTTCCCTCAATAAGAAAATAATGATTACCGTCTGCATTTTCTATTTCTTTGTCGCTTTCTAAAATTAAAACATTATTCTCGTCGTCGACCATCGTATAGACGAATGTTTTGTAAAAACGATTTGTCTGCTTGATAACAACATATGTTGATATTTCTTTGTTAACTGTACCCAAAAATTCATTCATATGACAATAATAATCCCAAAAATAAACAAAGGTATTAACTCCATTTGTCGCAACCAGCAAAAACACTCTTCAATTTCAAATAATTTATGCTCCAAAAAATTTTATTCCAAGAATAAAACTGCTTGCTTTCACAGCGACAAAGGTTTAATACTAATTCGCAATAAATTGCAAATAATCGGCGAAATCTTTTTGGTCTAAAACGAACTAAAATGCTCGCCTGTAGCGCTGCTACAGGCTGCGCTTTTAGCGCATTTTATCCATAAAAATCTATTCGCCTTTGAATGTGCAATTTATCGCTACTTAGTATAATATCCTGTAGCAAAGCTATCGAATCCATTTTTCAAAATCTTTGATTTTGAAAAATGAGTTCAGGGCTTATCCTGAGATTTAATACCTTATTATTGGCCGCGTTTTAATAATTCGCGGATATCCTTAAGAATATCCTCACTTGTTTCTATCAGCTTGGTAGTTGCGATTGTCTCGGCTTCGGCGGCTTTTTTTGCAGCTTCGGCAGCGGACATTTCGGCTTCCTGTTTATCTACCAAAAGAATTGCGTCACTTTTTGAATATCCTTGAGATTTGAAGTCTTTTATTAACTGCTTTCTTTCCTTTTTGTCAAGGATGGTTACGCCATCTTCCTCTTTTGTAAGTCGGTTTTCGAAGTTCATAATAATTCTGAGTACAAGAAAAATAAAGAAAGCAATAATCAAAAAGTCAATTATTGACTGTAAAAATAAGCCGTATCTTACCGCCGATTCAACAACTGTCTCGCTTCCTTCGGTTATTACCCATTTCCAGTCATAGATTGACTTTCCGCCGGCCGCAAGGGAAATAAGCGGCATAATAATGTCATTTACAAGGCTTGTAACAATTTTACCAAATGCGCCGCCGATTATAACACCGATTGCCATATCTAAAATGTTTCCCTTAGATATAAAAGCCTTGAAATCGGAGAAAAATTTCACAAACTTGTTTTGCTTCTTTTTAATAAAATTTGTCATTTCGAAAAACCTCCTAAATAAATATGGGTTTGCTGTCTAATAATCTTATATTTCCCCGCTAATAGTCAAAAAAAGCTTTTTTCCTACCGAATTACAAACAACTTTTTTCCAATACCTTAAAATCATACCGCCAAATACAAATACCGAACAACTAACATCAAAACATGAAATAGCTATTCGGTATTATCATTTTGAATCTATATTGCAGAAAATATTATCTATACTCTTTCTATTAATATTGCCGATTAGCTAAGTTTTTCCAATAGTTTGAGGTCAATTTTGCCTTGCGGATTAAGTTTAATAACCTCAACTCTAACCATATCGCCTTCATTTACTACATCAGTTACCTTTTCAACACGCTTTGATGAAAGCTTTGAAATATGAATCATTCCGTCTTTGCCCGGCGCAATATTAACAAATGCACCAAACTCTAATATTTTGACAACAGGACCTTCGTACTGGTTGCCTGGCTCAACGTCCTGAACTATCGAAAGCACAATACGCTTTGCCTTTTCAGCCATTTCAGTGTCGTTTGTAGAAATGAAAACAACTCCTTCGTCTGAAATATCAATCTTAACACCGGTATCCTCGACTATCTTGTTTATAGTTTTGCCGCCCTTACCAATTACATCGCCGATCTTTTCGGCGTCAATTTCAAAAGAAATAATCTTAGGCGCCCACTTAGATAGCTCTGCACGCGGCTTGTCAAGTACCTCAAGCATCTTGCCAAGAATATGCAAACGTCCGATTCTAGCACGCTCTAAAGCCTCTCTAAGTATTTTCTCATCTATTCCCTTGATTTTGATGTCCATTTGGATAGCGGTAATACCATCTTTTGTACCCGCGACCTTAAAATCCATGTCGCCAAGGAAATCCTCCAGACCTTGGATATCAGAAAGAATAGCAACGTTATCGCCGCCCTCGCTCTTGATAAGTCCCATAGCAATACCTGCAACCGGTGCCTTGATAGGAACGCCCGCATCCATAAGCGACAACGTAGAACCACATACGCTCGCCTGTGAGGTTGAGCCATTGGAACTGAGTATCTCGCTTACCGTCCTAATTGCGTACGGAAATTCAAACTCATCAGGAATAACAGGCTCTAACGCTCTTTCCGCTAACGCGCCGTGACCGATTTCACGACGACCCGGCGATCTGAGCGGTTTTGCCTCACCCGTGCTGTAAGGCGGAAAATTGTAGTGGTGCATATAACGCTTTAGGTTTTCCTCGTCAAGGTTTTCAAGCTTTTGCATATCGCCTATTGTACCCAAAGTGCAGGTTGTGCAAGCCTGAGATTGTCCTCTAGTGAATATCGCGCTGCCATGTACTCTTGGAAGCACAGACACCTCGCACCAAATTTCTCTAATTTCTTCAAGCTTTCTGCCGTCCGGCCTAAAGCCCTCTTCCAAAATTTTTCTTCTTACTTCAGACTTGGTGATGTTATATAAAACATCCTTGATCTCGCCTGTGTTATCAGAGTATTTTTCTTTAAAAAACTCTAAAGTTTGCTTTTCGGCTATGTCTTGCTTCTCTTGTCTTAGCTCTCTTTCGGTTTCCCTTAGCGCGTCCTTAATTAATTTTTCGGCATATGCACGAACATCTTTGTCAATATCAAGAGGTATGGTATAAAACTCAATATTCTTCTTTACCTTGCCAACTTCCTTAACAATGGTTTCGATAAAAGCGACTTGCTTTTTGATTTCCTCATGTGCAAACATAATAGCCTTGAGCATAGTTTCTTCGGTAACAAAATTCGCTCCTGCTTCGACCATCATGATGGCATCCTTAGTGCCGCTAACTACAAGGTGCATATCACTGAGCGCTCTCTGATCGTTATCCGGATTGATGAAAAACTCACCATTATGGTGTCCTACAATAACCGAACCGGTAGGTCCTTCGAACGGAATATCCGAAATAGAAAGAGCTATGCTTGAACCAAGCATTCCGAAAACTTCGGGCGGAATACCGGTATCAACCGATAAAGCGGTACAAACAACCGCAACATCATTGAACATTCCCTTTGGGAATAATGGTCTGATTGGCCTGTCGATTAATCTGCTGGTTAAAATCGCTTTATCGCTTGCTCTGCCTTCCCTTCTTTTAAAGCTGCCAGGAATCTTGCCGACAGCGTACATTTTCTCTTCGAAATCCACTCCAAGCGGGAAAAAATCGATGCCCGCTCTAGGTGATTCAACCATTGTAACGTTACTCATAACAACAGTATCGCCACATCTGATAAGGCAAGACCCGTTGGATAATTGAGCATATTTGCCCGTTTCCACCGTCACCTTTCTACCGCCGATTTCCGTCTCAAAAACTTTGTAATTTTCCATATACCCCTACTCCTTTCGTTACACATCCCCTGATGCGTAATCACACTAAAATTTTGTCTGATTTATTGCCAAACATACAAGCAAATAGAACTATTTATCGCTAATAAACAAAAAATTTGTCAAGCAATAAACAATCCATTTTTAAAAAGAAAGGGCTCATTATAAGCCCTAACTCAAAAAAACTTATTTTCTGATTTCCAATTTAGCGACAATATCTCTATAACGCTCGATATCAACTTCTTTTAGGTAGTTCAACATACTTCTTCTTGAACCTACCATCTGAAGCAATCCTCTTCTGGAATGATGATCCTTAACATGAGACTTCAAATGCTCGGTAAGATGGTTGATCCTATGTGTAAGCAAAGCTATCTGAACCTCAGGACTTCCGGTGTCACCTTCATGTACGGCAAATTTTTTAATAATTTCCGCTTTAATATTTTTGTCCATAATTACCTCCATAAAAATAAATGTCCACCTTAATCGAAGTAATGCGAGGAGACCACATAACCAAGAAAAAGGTACTTGTCTATTTTAACACAATCAATTCCGTTTGTAAACTATTTTTACGTGTTTATTTCTTTGGTGATTTAGATAGTTATAGGTTAAGTGTTCAACAAAGATTGTTTTTCATCAAATATTTTAATCTTAAAAGCATTCTTTTATTCTCTAACCGGGTGTATTTATTCACAATTTCCTTAATTAATAAAGGATATTAATCTCATGGCAAGCACTGAATCCTCTTTTCAAAATCTTCGATTTCGAAAATTAGGTTCTACAACTCTGCTATAGGGATTAAACCTTTGTCGCGCCAATAAAAATGTCCTTACTCGCAAGCATTTTTTCCTCTCGGAATAAAGAACGCTCTCTTTTTAACTAGCCGCGTGTCTGCTTGATCAATATATAATCTCACATCTCTTAGGTTAGCCAGTCTTTCGATTCTCCCTCCGTCGCAAAGCATTTTGCTGATGCCACCCGCGCCGCAAGCCATAACTGGCAGAGCTTCCTCCATTGAGGTTATATTATATGCGCATTGCTTTCCATTTACAGAATAACCGATATTTTCAAGATTTTCCGCCATATATTTTTGTCTGTAAAGATAATACGGAATATATCTTAACTCGGATAATTTGGCATGAGCGTAAGCGGTCATTTTTGATATTACCCCTCCACCGTTATGTCCGTAATTTGCGTTTTTGAGTTCGGCACCGTTTTTTATCGCTAACGTATGAACCGTAATGTTTTCAGGATTTAATGTTGCTACCTTATTAAGCGAAAATACAAAGTCCTCAAAGTTTTCGTTAGGAAGTCCGGAAATTAGATCTACGTTTAAGTCCATACCTCTCTTTTTCGCCCGCTCAAAACAATCATAAAAATCCTCAACAGTATGGGTGCGTCCGATGGATTTTAAAGTCGCGTCATTTAAGGTTTGCGGATTTACACACAACCTGTTTATGCCATATTTTTTCATAAGGTCCATTTTTTCATCGGTAATAGTATCCGGTCTACCCGCCTCGCAAGTAAACTCAATGCCGCTAAAATTTAACGCCGCAAGTATTTGTTCAAAGGACTCATCGTCTATAGATGTAGGAGTTCCGCCACCCATATAAACAGCGTAAACTTTTTTGCCCATTTCTTTGATTATGTTTTTTGCGTCATTGATTTCTTCGACTAACTTTTGAGTATATTTTTTGACAATATCTCGGCTACGTCCAACAGGTTCGGCGATAAATGCGCAATAACTGCAAATGGTTTTACAAAACGGTATATGCAAATAGAATAATATATTTTCATTTCGGTTTGGAAAATAGCCTGACTGATTGACGATTATTTCTTTTATTATACTCGCTTTTTCAGGCGAAACCATATACTCCGATTCAAGCAAGCTTTGAATATTGCTACGCGCTGCGCCGCTTTCTATCATATCATAGGCAAGCTTTGTCGGCCTTATACCCGTGAGACTGCCCCACGGCATAATTCGCCCTGTAAAGTTGCTTAATGCTTTATACATTGATAGTTTGTTGAAAATTTTTATCAATCTTTTATCGTCAGAATCGCCATAATACTCGTATTCAAAATGATTGTCGTTTATCAGGATCGAACAATTATTGCCATGCAAAAAACTATGGGTAATGGTAACATTTTCCATTGCCGCAAAGTTAGGATAAAACAGCTTGATTTCATCCAATAGCTCATTTGTATATGCTTCGGTATTCGTCGTTAATGGCATTTAGCGAATATATTTGTTATTTTCTTTTTCACAAGAAAGAGTGGTTTCACTCTCGTGTCCGGGCAGTATCCTATATTCACCCTTCAAGGTGAAAAGCCTATTTTTAATGGATTCAATTATTTGCATATCATTTCCCGTAGGCAGATCGGTTCTGCCGATGCTTGATTTAAACAAAGTATCTCCGCTGAAAATAACATCACCGATTTTATAGCATACACTACCCGATGTGTGTCCCGGAGTGTGAATAACCTCAACCGATAATCCACACAAATCAAAAATTTCACCATCGTACAAAATATTATCGACGGTAAAATCTTCGATTTTTATATTAAAATAGCGCGTACCGGTCTTGTGTATGCCTTCTTGAAAATTTTTTACGGCAGTTTCGTGCGCATAAATTTTCAATCCTTTTCGTTGAAAACTTGCTGCGCAAAGACAGTGGTCAAAATGCTCGTGAGTAAGCAGTATCGCCCTACATTTTACGTTGTTATCAAAAATTAGCTTCTCGATTCTTTCAAAATTTCCACCGGGATCAATAATAAATCCTTCGTTATCCGAACCTATCACAAGGTAGGTATTTGTGCGGATCATACCCGTGTTTATCTTCAATATCATAGCCCTTTGCTCCTGTACACCCTGTCAACTCCTTGAACAGTCGATATCTTCGAAATAAGCTTATCTATATCTTCAGTCTTTGATATGTTAACAGCAAGGCTGATTATTCCATTGTTATGTTTGTCAACTCTCGCCTTTAGGTTTTCGATTGACATTTTCATATTGGGAAATCAAGGTAAGTATCTTTGCCAAAATTCCTGCTGTATTTCTTGTCTCTACTTGCAATGCCACCAAAAATGTAGAATTACCGTCCCCCCATTGGGCTGCAATAAGTCTAAAGTCCTCTATATTCTTTAAGTTAGGACAATCCGACCTATGCACAGCTACGCCCCGCCCCTTCGAAATATAGCCTATGATATCATCGCCCGGCACAGGATTGCAACACTTAGCAAGACGTACCAATAAGTCATCATAGCCGTTAATGGTAACGCCCGGATTATCCGATTTGCTTGTTTGATCAGATTTTTTGAAGGAGTCTACCGATTGTATATCATGTTCCTTTCTATATAGGTCGATAAGCTTAAGCAGTATTTGGTTAGGAGTAAAGGCGCCGCATGCGATCGCCGCATACATATCACTTATAGATGACAGCGAATAACGCTTCATTATCAAGTCCAGCCATTTTTTTTCAAACAACTGATTGAGGGTATAGCCACGCTGTTTCGCCTCTTTCTCCAACATTTCTTTGCCTAGCTTTAGATTTTCTTCCCTCAGCTGCTTCTTAAAGTATGCTTTAATCTTGGATTTTGCCTGCGATGTTTTGACAAAACGTAGCCAATCTCTGCTCGGTCCCTTGGCATTTTTTGAAGTCAAAATCTCAACAAAGTCGCCTGTTTTTAACTTTGTCTCAATAGGTACCATCTTGTTGTTTATCTTAGCGCCGATACAGGTATTTCCAATGTCGCTGTGTATGCTATAGGCAAAATCGATAGGTGTAGCGCCTTCCGTCAAGGCGGTGACATCTCCCTTCGGCGTAAAAACAAAAACCTGTCCGCTATGCAGATCCAATTTTAACGATTCGTAAAATTCTTGAGGCGTACCGCTGTCCGCCTGATTATCAATAACGTCCCTTAGCCATGATAACTTTTCTTCGTACTCAACAACGCCTTTCCTGTTCTCCTTGTATTTCCAATGCGCCGCTATACCAAACTCGGCAATTTTGTGCATTTCCGTTGTTCTGATCTGAATTTCAAACGGCATACCAAAGGAAGTCATAACCGTTGTATGCAGTGATTGATAGTTATTTTGCTTTGGCACGGCAATATAATCCTTGAACCTGCCAGGAATCGGTTTCCAATAGGTATGGATCATGCCAAGAACCTCGTAACAATCCTTGACTGACTCTACAATAACTCTTACTGCCGTTAAATCGTATATTTGATCAAAGGTCTTGTTCTGCTTGACCATCTTCTTATAAATGCTGTAATAATGTTTTGGCCTGCCGCTAACTTCACCTTTTAAACCTAGTTCCTTTATGGTTTGAGTCAGCTTTGAGCATATTGTGTTGACAAATTCTTGACGTTCAACCCGCTTTAATGGGAATATTTCCATAAAAGATTTGAAGGTTTCTGGGTGTAAAACTTTAAAGCATATATCCTCTAACTCACACTTGAAGTAGCTTAGTCCTAATCTAGATGCAAGTGGCGCGTATATTTCCAAGGTTTCGGTGGCTACCGCTATTTGTTTTTCAGGTGATTTTGCCGATATCGTTCGCATATTGTGAATACGGTCAACAATCTTAATAAGCAGCACCCTTATGTCCTTAGCTATAGCAAAGAACATCCTTCTGAAATTTTCCGCTTGCTCCTCTTCTTTGGATTTGAAGGTAATTTTATCAAGCTTAGTAACGCCGCCAACTAACTGCGCTACCTCGTCGCCAAACAACTCAGATATCTTCTCTATAGTGACGCCCGTATCTTCAACTGTATCATGAAGGAGTGCCGCCGCTATGGTTGAAGCGTCTAAACCAAGATCAAACAGCAAAGCCGCCACCTCGATAGGATGAATGATATATGGTTCCCCTGATTCACGGAATTGCCCTTCGTGCATCTGTGAAGAAAATTCAAAAGCATCCATTATAATTTTCATATGGTTAGCGTCAAAAACGTTCTCACATTTAATTAGAAATTCATGCTTCAATTTCGTCTATCCTCTCTTTAATGTATACATAGTTTGGGGAATCGATTAAATTCGCCTTAATATTTTTTCGAGTTTTGATATTAAAATTTTTCCTCGATATCTTAACAAGATCGAGATCTACGAAAACGGACAAACACACTATAAATTGCTTTAGATCGAAATCTTGTGCCTTTTTTGCCGACATTTTATAGTAACCATAAAGATCGTCTGCGATTTCGTGTTCGTTTTCCTTGATTTGATTGTAATACCGTGCAAAAGTCTCTCTGGTCATATCTATGCCGCTTAAATATTCCGACATATTGCTCTTCCTTGGAATGTAAACCTTTGCGCTTGTTCGTTTATTTATAAAAGATATTATGCCATTATTTATGGGAGTATCAAGAAAAATTATCTTATCGTAGTTAGGTAACAGTAAATTTTCATCAAACTCAGGCGATGCTATAACTCTATTATAATTATTTTTCACCGCCGCGTAAATCACCTCACGCAATATTATGTACTCAATTTTTTAGCATTTTAACAACTTTTCATACGATTTATTACAACATGTAATAATGAGTGTACCGAAAATATTGTCGTCTAATAAGCTATCCAGTTCATTCTCGTCATATATCTCAAATTCCGCATTACCTTTTTCTTTGTAGTTAATGTATTTAATAAAATTAGCCATCGCCAAATTGTCGTCGATATTATAACTTTCAGGTACACAGGCTTTAACATAGGCGTCTATTTTGGTCTTATTTTTAAATGTGTTCAATTTAAAGTCCAAAATAAGTTCTTTCTTGTCAAGACCCATAAATAAATGAGCTTGCTTGCGATACGAAAAAGCATAAATGTTGATATCGTCGTTGATTGCTATACACAAATGATCGGAATTTTTTAATGCAGAAACTTTAAGCTCTTTTGCACTTAAGCGGAATAATGGTCGACTATTTCCATTGCCGAAAGGCTCAAACGAGCTAATTCCGCGCATCAACTCCATGTCTACGCTTTCAATGTCAATATCAACATCAAATTTGGCCTTTGCAACAAAGCTGACATGATCGAAATTAGTTAGATACTCGTTTACTCTGCGCTTAAATTCGGGAATATTTTCGCCCGATATCGAAAAACCCGCCGCCTGTGTATGTCCGCCAAACTCCATCAAAATATCCTTAACGCTTGTCAGTAGTTCATAAACGTTAATTCCCAAAATACCTCTTGCCGTTCCCTTATAGAAGTCACCAGATTTAACAAGGATAAAGGCCGGACGGCAAAACTCATTGCTAATCCGCGCGGCAACTATACCTGTAATCCCTTTCTCCCACTCCGGATGAGATATAATAATAGCGTGGTTAGTAATGATATTTTCCCTGCCTATTATTTCTATCGCTTCATCATACAATCGGTTGCACAAATCCTTTCTTTGTTCGTTATCTAATTCGATTTCCTCTATTATGCTTTCAATTTGATTGATGTCGCTACTGGTAAGCAGTTGAAAGGCACGGTAAGCATCGCCCATTCTTCCCGCCGCATTGATGCGTGGCGCAATCTTGTATGCAATATCGCTGCTAAGAATGTTGCCTGAAACACCTATTTTTTCAAAAAGTAACTTGATTCCGATATTCTTTATCAATTCGCCATATTCTAAACCAAGCTTAACAATAAGTCTGTTTTCATCCATAAGTGGCACTAGGTCAGCAACGGTAGCGATAGCTGCAAGCCCGAAATATTCCGATGCCTTTTCTATACCGCCATGAGCCTCTATTAGCTTTAGCACAACACCCGCGCCACACAACTGATTATATGGATAAAAGCAATCCGATTGTTTAGGATTTAAAATAAGACATTCAGGAACTTTTTCGCCCGCCTCATGATGGTCGGTAACAATAATATCCACACCTAAATCAATGGTATGGGCAATTTCATCAATACATGATATACCGCAATCACATGTAATTATTATGTCCGGGGAGCAATTTTCGATTATTCTTTCAAGCGACTCGATATTAAGACCATAGCCATCACATTCGCGGTTAGGGATATGGCAAAAAACCTCCGCGCCCAAACCAGATAGATATAGACTAAGCATAGCTGAAGCACAAATCCCGTCACAATCATAGTCGCCGTAAATAACTATTTTTTCGCTGTTTGAAACAGCTTCACTAATACGCGCCGTTACCTCGCGCATATTTTTCATAAGAAAAGGGTCATGAAAATTATTTTTAGATGGATATAGGAAATTTTTAATGCATTCTTCGTCCGTAATCTCTTTTTAAAATAATAATTCAATGATTTTTGGATGTAGATTCAAGGCTTTACCTATTCGATTAACCTCTTTTTCATCTATTATCTTGTCGCTAAATTTTGATAAGAATGGAGATATAATCTTTTCCATAAAACGCCTCGAATTTTACTGAACCGCTCAAGGGTTAATCCCGTAATGATTCAATCGCATTATATAATAGTCTTCTTTTCATTATTCGTTTTACTGATTTTTTAAAGTAGGCATCTAATTCGGCTTTTGAATATGTTTTGCCGTTTCCCATGTCCTAATTCATTTAAGGCTGCCTCAAATTCGAGACAGCCTCCAAAAATCAAATAGTTTCCAACTTCTTTTCTTTTTTCTTGGTTTTGTTTTTTTCTGACGTTCTTCTTAATGTTTTGTTCATCATATACCAAATTGACGGTACGATAAATATTGAAGAAAAAAATGCAGCTACAAATCCAAAAAGCGCAATAAGTGAGAAAATCATTACAGCAAACAATCCTGCGATACCGCTTACTATTCCCAACAAAGCTATAAAAACAAATGATATAAGGAACATATATAAGCTATGCTTAAATATACTTGGGACCGCCTTGTTTGCAATTGCAACGGTTGATTCGCCTTGAGAACCGGTTTTGATATTCTCCCTTATTTTGCCGAATACAATAACCTTGCTGTAAATAGAATATGCAAACATAACAAGCAGAGCAGTCATAAACACAGCAGTTATTTCGATGTGAGTTATTATCATAAAGCTAAACAACATTATAATATCAAGGAGAAGGGCGAGTGACAACGTAAATGCAGATGTTATACTTCTAAAGCGCATAGCGTAATAAATGAATACAATAACATATGCAATCAAAGCCGCAGTCATGGAGTAAAGTACAATATCACGAGCTACTGTTCTTCCGATAGTACCTGCCTCAGAAACTGAAACAGCATATTCATCAAGTATAGAAGCCGCATCCTCAAGCTCACTCACAGTCGCCGAAAGCGTTCCGGCATTCGCAAATTTTAACTCTGTTGCACTAGCCCATTCAAGGCTTGCGTTAGGATAAACCGCTATAATTTGCGTTTCAATATTAGATTTAAACGCCGTGATAACTCTGTCATAGATTATTATAGCTTGTCCACCTGTAATTTCGATAACAGGCACAACGCGAACCATCTTATTGATAAGCGTCTCTTCAAAGCGTTCACCGACTTCGATCATTTCAGCATCTGAAAGACCCTTTATTCTCTTATAGGTAATATGAATAGAGGATTTGGTGCTGTCGGTGCCTGTTCTTCTATAATCAACAATTTTAAGCCCGAAATTTTCGTCCTTATCATTAGAAAGTTCAGAAGCTATTACATCAATTTTTCGGATATATTCATCGTAATTTTCTGTAGTAATAGCGGTTGAACTTACTGTAATTGAATATCCGCCGCTAAAATCTACACCCATATTAATCGGAGAATTTGCTGTAAGAGAGAATATAACAAGCATAATAATAGCAAGCACAATCACCGCAACAGGCATAAAGAACCATGTCTTTCTTTTTTCAACGATTTTTAAATCGCAATCATTAAGGTTTGAGGGTTTAAACATTTTTACCTTGCAAGCCTCCATTATCTATATCTATCGATTTGTCGCCTTCTTTTTCCTTAGCAAAACGCACTCTTTCAGAAAGTTCAAAGTCAATTTGCTTTTGAACCTCGGTTGCAGTTTCGTCTGCGCCAAGTCCAGCGAACTCTAAGCCACGCTTCAAATTATAAAATGCAGGTTTTTTGTCATTAATAGCCAGTAAATACTTGATAATTTTTCTTGTGACAAACAGCGAACAGAATGTTGAGAATAGGGCGCTTACAAGCAACGTAGTACCAAACGCAGACAAAGTGCCCGTCGGGAAAGCCCAAAATACTATGGCTATTAATGCCGCTATGACATTACCGTCAATAACTGACCAAAAGGATTTTTTGAATCCATAGTGAGTTGACGAAAGGATTGATTTACCATTGAGATATTCTTTCTTAATCTTTTCAAAAATAAATATGTTGCCGTTCAGCATTATAGCAAAGCCTAAAAACACGCCGATTATCGCAGGAAGAGTAAGCTGTATCCAAGGGAACACCGCAAGGAAAAACAATGTAAGCACCAATTGTATCAAAAGATTAATTAGTGACACAAGTCCAAATGCACGGTACATATACACCATAAACACAGTAATCAAAACCAGAGAAATTAGTCCTGCAATCAAAGCCCATTTTGCTGCGTTTCCGCCTAAAGGCGATGAAATCTCAGCACTTTCAACAAAGGATAGTTCTACTCCAAAAGTACCGCTCATCAATTGATTGGCAAGATTATCGGCAGCAGTAGGCGACGATAGTCCGGTAATAATAAGTATACCGTTTACGATTTGACCTTGCTGAGTTGTGGGAGTGTTCCCTACAGTTGTAATAACACTAAGTGTCTCATTAGCATTATTGTTGAGAATCTTTTTACCTGCTTTGTTTAGACCAAGAGTTACAACATAACCGGAACTATAGTAACTATATCCCGCATCAACAATGTGCTTACTGGATAATATCTCTTCTTTACCCGATTGCGTAGAAATACTAAGTGTTGCCGGTTGTCCCAAATAAGTGAATAAATTTTGCGGATCTGTAGTATTAGGGACCTCTACTCTAAGCTTGTCCGTTCCCTCTCTTGTTACAATAGCACCCGTGTAACCTTTTGCCACAAGCAACTCCAAAAGACTGTCTCTTGTATCCAGCATTTTAGAATCAAAATCAGATTCCGATTCATCCGCTTCAAAAACAGCGTATACGCCGCCGTTCACATCAAGCCCAAGCTTTATCGAACTAGCAAAAGACTTATAATTGCTGAACCCTGGGTTAAAGCTACAGAAAGATAAGACCAGCCCGATTGCTATCAATACGCCAATTATTGACAATTTGACTATTGACGATTTCTTTTTCATTCAAGCCTCCAAATTACAATAGAAGTATTATAAAATATTTTTGACACTAAAGTCAAATAGTTTAACTCTAAATTTTGGGTTTTCATTATCAGTTATTTGTTTTTTCGATAGAATTTACAGCAATAGCGCATTCAAGACGCTTTCTCATAATTTTGCACGAAAGTCTATATACATTATTAATGCCGCCCGCGTATTTAATATTCGATGCATTGCAGCCGCCGCTGCAATAATATTTAGCCCAGCACTCTTCGCATTCGCTTTTATTTAACACACTACTTTCTTCAAACAGGCGAATAATATCCTTGCTTAAAATTCCCTCGTCAACATTCCCCATTGTATAAGCTTTTTCGCCGTCGAACTGATGGCACGGATATATTTCACCGCTTGGTGCAACCGCAATATATTCACAACCGGCACCGCAACCCTTGAGACGTTTTGTTTCGCAAATACTATTAAATAAATCAATATTAAAATGAAAAAAATATAACTCCTTACCATGCTCTCTGCGGCTTAGATATTCTTTTGCAAGCTTTTCATATTCGGCAAAAATAATATCCAAATGCTCCTCTTTTATAGCAAGCGGGTCGGAGTATGAAAGCACAACGGGTTCGATGGAAATTTGATCAAAGCCTAAATCATTAAGCTCAATCACATCACTGGAAAAGTCAAGGTTGTTTGCCGTAAAAGTTCCTCGAACATAATACTGCCCCTTTCGCGCATTTTTAAAACTAAGTATGTTTTTTAATACAACTTCGTAGGAATCTTTTCCCCCAACAGTCTTCCGCACCATGTCGTGAACCTTTTTCCGTCCGTCGATACTCAAAACAACATTATACATTTCCTTATTAAAAAAATCAATATGTTCGGCATTTAAAAAAAGAGCGTTTGTAGTAACAGTAAAGCGAAAGTTCTTTCCATTTTTCTTACCTTGTTCTTTTGCGTAATAAATTGTATTTTTTATAACATCAAAATTGAGAACAGGCTCACCGCCAAAAAAATCTATCTCAAGATTTCTTCTATTACCACTGTGTACGATAAGAAAGTCCACCGCCTTTTTTGCGGTTTCCTCACTCATATGCGCCCGCTTGCCCTTGTAAGAGCCGCCGTCAACAAAGCAATAGGTACATCTTAAATTACAATCATGTGTAATATTAAGACACATCGCTTTTATGACGCCACCACTCTTTTTTAGTTTGTGAGCCTGCTCTGTAAATAAAATGCCCTCACTAATCAATCCATTGATTTCGGCTTCGGCTTCGGCAATTTCTTTTTCGCTGTAACTAGAAAAATCCCCCTTGGATAATCCCTTGGGAGAAATTCTTTTTTTAACCAATAATGACGTCAGCTTATCTATTTCAAAGACAGAGCCGCTCTCTACGTCTAGCAGAAAAAACCTGCCAAGACATTCATATGTATGCACCATATTAAATCAATTATCTTTCTTTTGGATTAAACGAGTTATTAATTTTTCTTTCACAGGACTGATTGCCCACTGTGCAGCTTGTTTTGCAAGCCGACTGGCAACTTGTTTGGCATTCGCCGCAACCTGAATCTTTTTCCCTGTCTATAGTATTTTTAGATATAATTTTGATATGTTTCATGTTTGCCTCCAAGTAATATTATACATAATTATTGTGAAACAATCAAGCATTTATATCCTGTCTCTACGAACTAGTTTTGCTATTATTCCGCTAATCATTCCCATAACCGCACCGATTGCGACATCGTTAAGAAAAGTTAAGCCGATAGAAATTTCTCCGTCCATCGCCGAAAAAATAAAAAACGCCAAAACAACATATAATACTCCGATAATAAATCCACGCAGCCAGCGGTTATTCGGAAGACGTAAAAATAATACGCACGAAATAAATATACTCACGCCTTTTATGGTTTGAAGAATGATGTCATAATATTTGTCTTCAATATTCAGTGTCCTAATAAGGAATGCCGCCAACAGCATCAAAACAAGAGTAATAATGACGGCAATAACAATTGTCTTGATCGTTTCCCACAAATAACTTCTATGCCCGATCTCTGTATTCATACAAAAAACTGTCCTCCGATAAAATCGTAAGTCCTAATAGCTCAAGACTTACATCATATATCTATGAGACAGGCAGTTTGATTATTCTTAAATTAAAGAATATTTCCAAAATTGACGGCAAAACAAACGTTTTTCGTACACAGGATATTGTTATCTTTTAGCTTTATGAGATTTCTTGTCAAAATAACATATAGCATCGCTTAAATAATTAGAAAGCTTAAAACGCCCTAAGCAAATTTTTTAATTCTAAATTAGTTATTAACCGGCTCTGATACGGCAGGAATTTCTTCACCTGTCGCAGGTTTTTCAGTTCCAATGCCGTTGGTACGCTGCGCCACTTTTGAAAGATTTTGATAAATTGCCTGCATATCAAAAACAATAGTGGTTTTTTCACCCACGCCGGTTTCCAAAACAAATTCACTCTCTAGGGAATTGATTTCGTTAACCTCAATAACAGTTCCGATTACTCCGCCAACAGTTTTTATTTTATCACCAACATCAACAGATTTATATAACTCTGCGATTTGCTTTTGTCTTTTCTTATTGTTAAGGCTCGGAAATACAAAAAGCAGTACCATTAGCAGCACAAGAACCACTATTCCGATTATTTCGGTAGAACCTATCGCTAAAATTAAATTAGCCGCAAATAAACCCATATCAACTCTCCTGATTCTAATAATATTTAAGTGTAACAAATCATCTTTAGCTTAGCTTAAATAAATTAGCAAAATATTAATTTGATTATATCATACTACTTTCTGAAGCGAAAATCAAGTAATAAAATGTAAAAAAGACTCATTTTTCATCTTTTTTCCTTTAAGTATACCGCAATTCCAAAAAACATTGTTGTATCTTTATTTATTTGTTTTATAATAAAAGTTAAGGCCTTTTTCATACCCAACATTTGACATTGAGCCTATAATAATTGCCGTATACAATTAAGATACAACATGACATCGGCAGAATTTAGAAAATTATCTCTTACAGGCTAGCCTGTAAGAGATAGTGGTTTTCTTCTTCTGTCTGAACCTATCGTTTTTTAACGATAGGTTTGCGTCTGAAATATATCAATCTTTAATTGCTATAAACATAATTGCCTATGTCTTGTAACCGTCTTTGATTATTTTATAATATATATCGTCGGAAAAATCATGATCGTCATCTACAATACCGCCCATTCGCTCAATAGCATTTTTGATTTCGATGTACTCCATATAGTTACATGTATCGATCGCCTTATATAGAAGAGTGATTAAGCGTTCGTCGCCATACTTGCCTATGTAAGATGCTATTAAAGGAATATTATCCATTTCGATAAATAATTCTGTTAAAAGAGCATATGTTCTTTCGTCTTTTTGCGCATTAATAAGGATTTCGGCAATTATTGTTTTGAGATCTATTTCCGCGTATGGTATAAGCGCGCATAGACTTTCCTTTACTTTGTCAGCATTTGCAGCCAGTGTTTCTATAATCGCTTCTCTTAATTCAATATCGTCGTAATTCTCCTTTAGTAACTCGACATAATCTTCAAGCGGTTCAGCCGCATTCATTATTTGAAGCAGTTCGATTGAGGTAAGTGTCAAAATAGAATTGCGATTTTCAGAAATAAGAGTGCGTATAAGCGGCACTGCTGCGGGCAACTCACATATTCGATCTAGCAAAAAGCCGTTCGGCCTACGCCCGTTTTCACAAGATTTGATAAGGAATTCAATCAAAACATTAACTTCCTTGATACCCTTATAATAATGAACAGGCGCAACATCACCCAAAATATCGAGTCGAGTTTCGGACCATTCGTGATATAACCTGCCAAGTTGAGCTCTAATAAGCTCAGGTTTAATATTTTTGTTTGTCAAAAATTTTGCTCGAATAAAATCCTCAAACAATTTATCAAAATCGAAAAACTCCTTACTCATTAGCTCCTCCCTAAGCATATTTTGCGCGCGCGATACTAATCCATACATTTTGGCTATTGCCTTTTTTTTCTTACGTTCGTTTCAATCGAAAATATATCACAGTAAACCTCAAAATCGGTCAAATCACAATTAAACATCTCGCAGCAATCCATCTTAGTTTTGAACACATGTTTCATGTTCATTCTATAAAGAAGCAATGCCGAAATGGGACGGGAATCTATCTTGAATCCGGTGAAACATTCTCCTTTGTATGCTTTAATCATCTGCTTAAAAGTTTTGTTGAGTTTTGCATCAAATTCGCCGCCGATAAAAGCCAAGGTTGCATATACCTGCCAGTAGGCTTCACGCATTTCCAAAGGATAATTACCGGGCGGAATTTTGGGCTCAAAGGTAAGATACATATCGGTAACAAAAAGATTGAAATCCTTCTTTTTGACATTAAGCAAAAGCGTATGCAAGCATTCTTTTTTCGCCCTGTAATCGAATTGCGGATCAATAAGTAAATCACGGATAAATCTTTCCCATTCCGCCTCTCCGATAAGAGCATCGGCAAGTTTTACCTGTATCCTCCAATCACCCGATTGAAATGCCCACATTATTTTTGATTTTATATCTCGGTCAATATTTTTTGCTACGCACTTATCAATAGCCACATACTTGATAAATCTTTCGAGCTCGGCAATCCACTCCTCACTAACATCTTTCGATAAGGTAGGAATAATCTCTAAATCGGTCTTTTCGGTTGCGCCTATTATAATTGCAGAATAATAAGCTATTGTAATGTCTTCGGGATAAATATTATTCGCTCTGACAAGTAATTCTCTTGCCCGTTGCTTGTTACCGCAATTACTGTTTGCAATAGCCGCGATTAAAAGTTGGTCACGGGCATAGGGCATCTTTACTAAAAGTTTCTCCAAAAAATGTACCGCAAGTTCGTCGTTACGAGTTTTTTGCATACTGAAAGCAGCTACCGAAAGCTCGTTATCCTTTGTAATATTAAGTTTTAAAAGTCTGTTTGTATAATCCTCTCGATTCTCATTATCGCCGATTATATCGTAAGCAATAATACTATGTGAAAGCGCGTAAACATTATTGACGTCTATACTAAGCGTTTTCTGCGAATAATCGATAGCTTTATGTGCATTTTCGGAGGATAATGCAATCACGGCAAGACTATTAGTCGCCTCGATGTATTGATAACTATCAGGGGTAATCGTTTCCATAAGCTGCTTCGCAAAATCCAAGTCACCGCTAAGCATGAGCTTATGGGATAATTGCATAAGATTGGTGTTGTCCCGCTTATCACGCAACTTAATATCGATATAATCCGATTCGTATCCGAAATCCAAAAGTTCATCCAAGGTACCGTCGTCAAATGCACCAAGTTCCATCGCCTCTTTATAAAAATAAAAGGCCTGCTCATATAACTCCATTTCAAAATAGCATTTAATAAGCTCTTTATATACTTCGCTGTCATCTCTGCCTTTATTAAGAAGCCTTATTAACGTTTTTAATTCGGCAGAATGTAAACCCATATCTCCGTAAAGATAGGCTATTTCCATACCAATTTCAGTATCGTCAGGCATACTTTTTTGTGCTTTAAATAAAAAACCGAGGGCTGCAGGATAATCGCCTTTCTCATACCTTGCATTTGCCCTCTTAAGCAGCGAGTTTGTGTCTTGTTTGAATATAATAATATTTTTTGCCATTAAACCGTTCAAGCACCTTTATAGCATTTTACGCAAGGAGTCTCCTTCAAATAACTAATATGCGAATATTCCTACAGTTTGTTACTCTTTTTTAAAATAAGTAAGCTGTTTTTATAAGCAAATTAAATTGATTTATCCGGGGTCTTTTTTTTAACCTCGGTCTTTTTTATAGTCTTTGCAGCTCCAAATCCCAGTTCGAAAATATAGTCGGAGTAAACTGTCCAAGCCGAAACCACAAACGAAATACCTAGAAACAAGAACAACGATACCCCAACTGTAGTCGTAAGCATTACAAACATGTCGTCCGCACTAAGAAAAAGCTGAGGTAATGAAAAATACAGCACAATAACCGGTATCGCACCAAGCAAAGAGAAAACCAATGTTTGGAGCGGTAGTTTAAAAACAAACAAAAAGCTGTCCTTTATAATGGCTTTGAATCCCGCTTTGTAAAAAGTAGATATAGTACAAGCGTACATCAAATAACCAAGAATCAAAACCAACAATAACGAAGCGCCTATTATGCCGAAAACTTTCCATACAATATGCACGTTGAAAGCGTCGTAAACGCTAAAATTCATTGCAAAAATAAATAATACTATTCCGGCAAGCAGTCCGTGCAAAAAAAAGTCGGCAAAATTAACTTTAATTCCCTTGAAGAAGTTTTTGGTTATTCTTTCGTCTCCCTGCGCAAGCTTACGCATCGCATAGAATGCGCCGCCTAGTCCGATAAATGCCAAAATCATCAAAGCAGCCAGAATACCGTGATGCATTAAAGATGCAAAAAATTTAGCGAAATTACCCTGCTCAACTGCATTTTGAATCATGGAATAGCCTAAACCGATGTTACCGGAATAGTTAATTGAATTATTAAAAGTATTCCTGTATAAATATGTGTAAAAAAAGCAAATAATGGCGGGAAGCGCAAACAATATCGCATAAAGATTAATTTTTGCCATTTTCGATGTTTTACTGAACAGCGCTTTAAAAAAGGCATATCTGCCACCCTCAATTTCTAACGCATCAAAGCCCTCTCTCTCATTAGGCAATATCAGCTTTTCTGCAAATAATTTGCTCATATTTTTCTCCTTAATTATTTAACCTTTAAAATTTCATTCAGCAGCCGCTCGTTTGAAAGAAGCTTGCCCGCTCCCATAATAGCCGCAAACTCAGGTTTTTCTGTGATGTTGACCTTCAATCCGGTATTTTGAGAAAATAGCCGGTCAAGTCCGAGTATTTTGCTGCTGCCGCCGGTAAGATAAATCCCTGTGCGGTTAATATCTCCCGCTATGTCTGGCGGACAAATATTAATTATACCCTCAAGAGCTTCCACTATTCTCGTATAATAAGGCATAGCTGTGTCCATAACATCGCGCGCTGTTACTTCGGCTGCGGCAAGATTATTTGTAGTTATATCAAGTCCATCAACCCTTACCTTAGCTCGGTCATTAAAATAAAGACTGCCTACTTTTGTTTTTATTTTACGCGCAGAGCTAATACTTATCCGCAAATTATACTGACCTGCAATGTAATCAAGCAGCGCACGGTCAATCATGTTTCCTCCGATATTTATGCTGCAACCCGTTACCACACCGCAATTGCTTATTGCCCCGATTTCCGTTATCCCAGCACCAATATTAACAATAAGTCTGCCCATCGAATGCTCAACAGGAAGATCAATTCCTAATGCCGCCAACATAATATTGTCCACAAGAGTCACATTATTGATTCCTGCACGAAAACAAATATCTTCATACATTCTTCTCTCGTCTAAAGTAAGCCCTGTCGGAACAGCCATAATGGCGTTAATTTTTGGTTTAAATGCGTCCGAAGGCAGTAATCTTGTTATGAATTCATACAAAAGATGGTAGGCAAGGGATCTATCCGCAATAATACCGTCTACAACAGGTGCAACAATCGTAGTGGTTTCGGGTGCTTTGCCAAGCATTTCTAATGCAATTGACCCGACCGCCCTGATTCTTCTGTCTCTTCTATCGTTGGAAAAAGCTATCATCGTAGGTTCCGAAAGAACTATACCGTTTCCTGACAAAAAAATAGAAGTAATTGATGTACCCATTTTTATTGCTAAATTCCATGTCGCCATCTTAGAAGTTTTCTCCTAAAATTTTCTCTAAAAGTTCGGTAGGAAGCCCCGCGATATTATCGTAGCTACCTTCGACATATTTCGTAATTTTTTTTATTTCCTCGTCTTGTATATTATACCCACCCGCTTTATCGAAGCTTTTTCCGTCAACGATATATTGCTTTATATCCCTTTCTCCAAAGTACTCAAATTCAACAAAAGATTTACAATAGGTAGAAATAATCCTATCGTTAGAATATAGACAAATTCCGGTAATTACTGAGTGCCGCCGGCCGCTTAATGACATAAGCATGTCTGTCGCTTCCTTGACGGTGTGCGGTTTCCCAAAAGTTTTTCCCTCAAATACAACCACAGTATCCGCGCCAAGAACAATTTCTCCTTCCTTGAAAACAGCTTGAGCTTTTTTTTCGGCAAGAGTCATCGTAAGCACCTCCGGAGAAAGGACTCCGCCAATATCCTCGCAGATATCAGAAGGTCTTATTGAAAAATCTAAGCCCATTTTTTTTAACAGCTCCTTCCTTCTTGGCGATGAGCTTGCCAGAACTATTCTCATAATATTTCGATGTTTTTCCTAAATGCGCGGGCAAATTCAGGCGCGCAATTCATTGCATCCTTTATTTCCAACGAACAATCGCCTTCAACCTCGGTTTTCATTATAACCGAATCTCCCAAAACATCACAATTAAGTGTTTTTACCGCGCCAGACATAGATCTGTCAAGGCTTTCGGCTATTCTCAGTATTACGCTCAGTTTAATTACAGCAACCAAGTCCTCCTCTCGCAATATATCTTTGTATTTATTCCACTCGCTAAGGTAAGTTTCATCGTTACGATGTCCCTGTGCTACAAAAGCAGCAAGGATTATTTCACGATGGCTCACTCCATACAAATTGGCGTTAAGAATAAAATAAAAGGAATGCCTGTTGTGGTCATAATACTTGATACGCATACCAGAATCATGCATAAGAGCGGCTATACGCAGAATTTTCAAATATTGACGGGGTAATTTATGCAGTACTCTAAGTTGTTTATATAGCTGTATTGACAAATTACACACCTGTTCGGCATGAGGAATATTAACGTCGTAATAGTGCATCGCCGTATAAATCGAATGACCAAGAACATCGGTAATAGGCTTTTCTACAGTGTACGGCACGGCGTGATTAAACATTATTCCCTCTCTGAGCCCTGCGCCGGAAATAATCAAATTATCAAATTTTGTATAATCAAAGAAACCCTTCATTACAGCCATAGCTGCCACAAATATATCCGCTCTTTCGGTGCTGAGTCCCTTAATCTTTTTACGCTTGTCCACATCCAAAACCTTAACCATGTCGTAAACCCGGTAGAATTCAGAACTGCTGATATGGTAATTATGAATCATGTCGAAAGGATACTTATTGAGTCTTCTGCAAATCTTGGCAAGGTTTCTGAACGAGCCGCCCACTCCTACAAATTGAAAATCGGGATCAATTCCCTTTAGCCAAGGAATTTGGTCAAGCTGTTCGGTTATATAGCTTTCGATAAGCTTCGCCTGTTCTTCCGGCTTTAAAGCGGGATCGCAAAATAGTTCACTAAGTGTGATCGTTCCTACGCGAATATTTTCCCGGTTAAGCAAAGTTCTTCTGTTGTACTGAATAATGTTAATGCCGCTGCCGCTAATGTCCATAATGACAGCCTTAGGTACATCCAAAGAGTTAACCGCTCCTTGATATATGTGCATTGCCTCTTCTTCTTCAGATAAAACCTTGAATTTGAAGCCGCAAACTGCGTTAATTTCTTCAAGAAAGCTCTTTTGGTTTTTCGCTCTTCTAACCGCATTTGTGGCAATAGCGTAGGTCTTGTCTACGTTATAACTGTCGCAAAGCTTTCTAAACATCTTAAGTGTTTTGACCGCTTGAGCAACTCTCGCCGGCTTTAAAAAACCGTCGCGTCCCATATCTTGACCTAATCTTACGGTCTCCTTTTGTTCGTCGAAAACAACAAAATATCCGTTAGGCAGAATATTGACAAGAATAAGTCTTGCCGAGTTGCTTCCCAAATCGATTACTGCAATTTTTTCCAAATCTATTAGTCTCCAATATAATTTTCAATAAAAACAATTATTATTAAATTATCGTAATTAAATAAACGAAACATATTATTGTTTCATGCCATAAAAAACGTATAAAGCATCATGGATTTACCCTATCAAAAATTAAAAGTAATCCTGCATACAGTAGTATAGCATATAAAATTTGTATTGTAAATACTGTTTTGAAATTTTCTTAGAATATTTTACAAATTCTTTTATCTTTATACGTTTTGTCTCTAAATTCGATTAAAGCTATTTACTTTTCTTTATTTATATAGTATAATAATATAAGTGTTTTGCATTATTTTAATACGCTTACAAATACCTTATTTCATTTATAAGTATGGTATTATATTGGTATTACTATGAGGTTTATATGAAAAACAAAAGATTTATGTTTATATTTTTATTTGCTGTCTTAGCATCGTTTTTTTCGTTTTCCGCAATTATTTCGCTTTATGGCGAATCTGATCAGCAATTACCTGCCTTACAGCGATTGGTTTTTAATAATTCAATCCCTTATCTGTATTTTAACTCGCCCATAGCCTCCGACGTTTCGGCCGAAGGATATCTGATTTCGACTTACGATAATAACATAACTGTTCTAAATAAAAACTTAACAGTAGTAAATGAGATCAAAACTGACGCTCCTGCTTCCGATATAGCTTACTTTAACGACACAGTAATATCATTGCAGGAAGGCAAAATTGTTTTAAACAAACCAGATAGTAAAAAATTTTTATCCGGATCATATGAATCCTTCATTATTGAAAGAACTATTTTTTCATTGTTTGCAATCGGTAATGGCGAATTGTTTGAATTTGACCTTGTTAATCTATTAAACTCGCCCTTTTCAACCATTGATGAATTGAATTATATAAGAAATAGAGTTGCCTTGCCCGCCGCGCTTCAAAAAAATGTCTCTGCCTTTACTTCCGATTCGGAAAAGGTGTATTTTGCTGTTTCTAACCTTAACAACAAAAACTATGATGATATATTCTATCTCAACAAGGACAGGACAGTTTTTGAGAGAATGTATGAAAGAACAGACAAAGTACGCTCCATTGCGATAATACTAGGAAATTTGTTTACACTTTCGAACGGAGAAGTAACCAAGTTTAACATTTTTGACGGGCGCCTTTCCAAGGAAATATCTATTTATATGGGAGCAACTACACTAAACGCTTATAATAGCAATCTCTATATTCTTACCGAAACAAACGCAATGATATATTGCGATGCGGCACTTTCTAATACCGCCACATTGTTTATGTCACAATCTTCAATTGAAGGTTTTTTCTCCTCACCCGCATCAGTTTATACCAGAAAAGGCAATTTGTTTGTTGCCGACACATTAAATGGCAGATTGTTTATTTCCGGTAGCAAAGGACAAAAAACTATCAATGATTTTGAACGCATTAATTCGGTAGTATCAGATAATTTGGGAAATATTTACGTATCTTATAATATAAACAAAATCGCAAAACTCGATAAAAACTTTAAGGTAGTTGAAACGTTTAGCCTTGCGCGCGCTATTAAGAAGCTATTAATCGATTTAAATAACAATATTTATATTATTGCCGGTTCGGATTTTTATGTCCTAACTTCAGCCAATGAAATGAGAAAGCTTAATAACTTCCCGTCTATTGTTGACGCTTGCTTTGTTATGGGCAGCAAAGTTCTTATAATTTATGACGGAGCAAGATTTTATAAAAACTTGTCTCCGCTTGATGCCGGCAGTCCAAATAACGAACTATTCTCTTATAACGGCATTGTTTCCTTTGTTGCGGATGTAGCTGGCAATGTTTTCTTCTTTACTACCAACGGAAATCTTTATAGGTACGATGGTGCCACTCAAGAAATCAATCAAATTATACTTGTTTCTGACAATCTTGATTTAAAATACGCTACATCTGTTTACATATCTAACGTTGAAAACAATTACATAACCTACGGGGATCTTATATTTGCCGATAGCGGCAGACACTGTATCTACAAATTGGAAAAGTCGGCAGCTAATGTTATTATTATAGACATAAACCATACCGTACCGAAAATCGACGAAGAAAACGCAATTCTTTCCGCAAAGCCGCTAGTTTATAAGCTAAATGAATCGGCTGAAGTATACTCCTCACCAATCGAAATGAGCGGCGGCCCGGTTTTACCAAACGGCAGTAGAATTTTTTACTACGACGCCTATAATACTTTGGAAGAATATGCATTCGTCATATACGAGGACATTATAGCACAAAAGCTGATTTATGGTTATATTTTCCGAAGCCTTATAAACTTTACTTCCTATGGATATTCATTACCTCCGACAAATGAGGCAGTAGTGTTTTTTAGTAATACTCCGATATTTAAATGGCCTTCAAAGCACTCTGCCATTCTTGAGTATTACGACAAGGAGCGTATTGTAAAGCTTAATGATTTCTCCGCTCCGCTTCCAGATAATATCGATTATTCGCAGGGAACCTACATTGATGGTTATGGCAAAATTTGGTACAGAGTCTATATTGACGAAAATCATGACGGTTTTATACAAGCAGATAATTTATCCATCAACCATTATGTTCCACAATCAAGACCCAAAACAAATGCGCAAATCAAGGAATTCGGAGGCGTAAAATACGCGTCGATTTATTCTTATGATTCCGAGAAAGATCGTTATATTCTATTAGAAAATGAATTTCCTCTGCCAGTAGGCACCCGTATCGAGCTAATCCAAATCCCACTTGACGCACAAAAAGAATATACCGAAATAAAATTCTATCGCGAGGAACTAGGCACACTAACCTGCTATATCAAAACCGGCCATATAAAGTACGATACGGTAAATACCGTGCAAATTGTTGCTATAATATCCCTTGTTGTCGTTATCACCTCAGTTATAGTATTAGTTATTTATTTCGCGAACCACAAATACAAAAAAAATATGCAATAATATTTTACATATAATATAAGTTTATTCCAGGAGCAAAAATGCCCAGCTTGCAAGGGCATTTTTGTGGGCATGACAAGGGTTTAATAATTTAATGCGCTTGATATTTCTGTCTCAGCATGATTCCTTTTTAACAGCAATTCAAGATCATCTTCATTTATAATCGCTTTGTTTTTCATGTTTTTATCCATAATTATAAATCTATAATAATAGTTTGAATTTATTTGCCGCATCAGTGCAAGTAAGGTTGCATTTTCAGATATTATTATTTCCCGCACAACAAGTCCCCTGTTCAATTTTTCGCTCCTATATGCCATACTGTATAATCTTTGATATTTGGAATTTTTATCCGGAATTATAGTACTTATCAATAAAAAAATGAAAACAAAGGCAAATGAAATATTGATTCTATAAATAATGGATAATATAAATAATCCCAAAAATATACCGCAAAAAACATAGCCTGTTATCCTTAAAGCTTTGTATGCCTTTTGTCGTTGGAATTTTATCGATAAAAGCGCCAGCAGGACTCTGCCTCCATCCAAAGGAAAAATAGGTAGAAAATTAAAAATTGCAGTAAAAAAATTTGCCCATACTATTTTTTCGGTAACGACATATGTTTCGGGTACTAGCCACCATAACGAAATAAAAAAAAGTGCTATAATAATATTAAATATGGGTCCCGCTATTGAAATTACAACCTCGTCACTCCACCGCGCGCTTTCAAATTCACCGGTAAGCCCCGCGCCATAAGGCATTAACTTTATATGATTAAGAGTGTAACCCAGTTTTCGCGCTGTTTCTGCGTGAGCCATTTCGTGCATAATGATACAAATTATATAAAACAAAAACTCATACCAATAACCAATAAAAATGGTTACTGCGGCGAGGATTATAAAAAATGGAGATATCTTTATTTTAAGCACCGTGATTTATTCGCGCTCCTCGTTTTCTTTTTCCTGCAAATCCTTTATAAGTGTTACCGCTCTAATTTCGCCGATTTCCTTGTTTTCTTTGTTATCATAATCATAAGTTATGGCATTCTTAATCATTTCTGTAGCCTTATTAGAAATGGGTGAATCTATCCGGCTCAGTCCAAAAATGGTAAAAAAGAGTACAACGGAAAGAATAATTCTCATAAGAACTCCGCGGAATCTGCTTTCATCACGCTTTTTTACAGGTGCGTAGACTATCACCTCATCTCCGCCATAAAATCCTCTTTCCCTTACTTGATAAAGAGGTTCATTATAGATTTCCGTTTCACCTTTGTATCTTTGATACGATTTAACCTTGCCGCTTTTTTTGTCGATAATAACAGCATCGTTCTCATATTTGTCAAAACGCACTGCATCTGTATAGCCTCTCTCGTATAGAGCGACTTCTTCTCTTTTATTTGTTTCAGCATTCTCACTTTTATAACGGCGGAAATCATATTCCGATTTATCCGTCAAACGCGCTTCAACTCTATATATACCCTCATACTTGTCCACCTTATCCCGCCTCCAAATAAAAACATTCCATATATCATCTATATGAAATGTCTTTAATATGTATTCGATTATAAAATAAATACACAAATATAAAATGCAAGAAAGTATGTATAGGATTGTTATCGCATCACAAAATCAATTATTTTCTGCCCTTTATGCGCTTTAAAAATTCAGGAAAGTCCGAATCGTCAACAGATACGCGTGAATTATTTAATCCTCCGGACGGTCTGTCATATGACGGACGTTGCTGTTGTTGCTGAGGCATTGGCATAGGCGCCGGCTGAGGCTGTTCCATTCTTCTAAATGGATTAGATTGAGCTACTCCGGCTGCAGCGCGATTGAAGATCATGTCAATTTTACTTTCTGGTACATTATTATTTCTGCCCGCAATCCTGTCTCTAAAATCATTGTTTGTAGGAACACTTGCCGCTTTTTGGCTCACTGCGTGTTGATAATTTTCTCCAAAACCTGTAGCAATTATAGTTACGATAATTTCGTCTTCAAGATTATCTCTAACATCCGCGCCGAATATAATTTCAGCACTTTCGTGTACTACTTGTCCTACAAGATCAGCTGCTTCCTTAACCTCGCCAAGTGTCATATTTGGGCTACCCATAACGTTAAGAATAACACTTGTAGCTCCTTCGATAGAAGTCTCGAGAAGCGGGCTGAATACCGCTTGCTTAACAGCTTCGATATTTCTTCCTTCGCCTTTGCCGCGACCGATACCCATATGTGCAATACCCTTATCACGCATAACTGTGCATACATCAGCAAAGTCGAGGTTAATAAGAGCCGGGGAAACGATCAAGTCACTGATTCCCTGTATACCTTGGCGAAGTGCGTCATCTGCATAGCGAAAGGCCTCACGAATAGGCAACTTATCGGCAACCTGCATAAGCTTTTCGTTAGGAATAACCACCAAAGTATCAACAACCTTTCTAAGGTTAGCAATACCGATTTCGGCATAATCCATACGAATCTTGCCCTCAAAAGCAAAAGGCTTTGTTACAACGGCAATTGTAAGTTTGCCCATTTCTTTGGCAATACTTGCAACTACCGGAGCAGCTCCCGTACCTGTACCGCCACCCATTCCTGCCGTAATGAATACTAGGTCAGCATCCTTGATGGCATCAGAAATGGCAAGCCTGCTTTCTTCAGCAGATTTTTGTCCTTTTTCCGGATCGGCACCGCAACCCTTACCGTGAGTAAGCTTGTCGCCTATTTGTATCCTGCACGACGCTTTCGCCATATTAAGTGCTTGAAGATCCGTATTGACTGAGATATATTGAGCGCTTGCGTTATCGTTTTCAATCATTCTGTTTACTGCGTTGTTTCCGCCGCCTCCAACACCAACAACCTTAATAACTGCCGGCGATGTCGACCAATCCCTTGATTTAACTTGCATAATTCCTCCAAAATAACAGCTTTATCTGTATTTTTATTTATAATAAAATAATAGTTTGTTTTTTACAATAATTAAATGTTAATTCGAAATATCATATCTCTAAAAATAAGACTAATCCTTGCCGAGAAAGGACAATAATTTTTTCCAAAAACTAACCGGTTTTTCAACCTCGTTATTTGAAATTACAAGATCCAAAACTCCAAGCATACTCGACAATTCCGGCTTTCCATAATGTGGTAATCTTGGTAAAGCAATTTCAACCTGTCGTTCTAACATACCTGCAAGAATATCGCTCGCTCCGCTTATATTAGCTAATCCCCCGCCTGTTATATAATAAGGTATATGGTCAGGGTAATCGTACTTGCACATATTGAGACATTTTTGGATACTACTTGCTATTTTTGCGATATTTTCTATTACGATATCATTTACCTCGGACGCTCTGAAGGAAATCGAGGTATCCTTGCCCGTAACTTGATAAATGTCATCCTGTCTTGGATCAAGCGAAAGTAGCACCTTATCCTTTAAACTTTCCGCCTGCGCGTATGTGGTGCCAAGCTCAACCGCAAGTTCACCTGTGATATAGCCGCCGCCTTGTGGAACGCTGTACTGCGCAAGAATTCCGTCTCCGCGCGCCACAACAACGCTTGTTGCAATATGCCCTACATCTATAAGAACCACATATTGGTCGCGATGATTATCCTCAAAGAGGAAAAGCGTTTCGGCAAGCAGGCTGCTAACATATTCCGCTCTGTCAATACCTAGACTGTTAAGTATGAAGTTAATATTGTCAAGAAATCTCTTTTCGGCCAGTATATAAGATATACAGCCGCCCAATCTTGTAGACGGCATTCCGTCAGGATCAATAAGCCTTCTGTCGTCGTCAAGGGTATAATATATAGGTTGGCTGTGAATAAGCGAATAGTTCGGATCCGAAGAAAAACTGTTGCCCTGTTCGTGTAGCATTGCTATGTCATCCGGTGTAACCTTTCTTTTGCGAGGAAATGATAAATTAAGCTCTTTGCAAACTACAGTTGTAAAATCTCCGGGTACTCCGATATATATTTCACTGATTCTTGCGTTTGCACTTGTTTCGGCGGCAGAAATGGCTTGTCCCATAGCATGGGCGAGCTTCTCAGGTTCAATCCATTCGCCCTCGGAATACCCTGCATATGAGCTTTGCCCCTTACCGCTTATGATGATGGTGTTATTCACACCTCTCCTGCCTGTGAGGACGGTAATATTTCTCGAACCAATGTCTAATATAGCTACATCTTGTGTCACAATGTACTCCCCAATACAAAATATCATCTTAAATCATAATTATTTGTTTTTTCTAATTATAAATAATGTCATTAACAAAGTCAATTATTTTTAATCAAAAGTTGACTTTATTAAAACTTTTAAGCAACATTTATATATAATTCTGTTTGATACTTTAAATATCGCCTAATTTCCTTCATAAAACACTTCATTCGTGTGTGTAGCATAAAGTGAATCACTAACCGAAATTGTACCCTGACTTCTGTAATTGATGCTAGATTTATATACCGACAATGCTTGCTGAAGCTTTAGAAGCATGTTGTCCCATCCAATTATCCTAAAATAAACGCCTGTGGAAGTTTTCATGAAAATATACTCGTGATCACTTTTAATGTCTATAAAATCAAACATTTGAGTAATTTCATAATACTGCAAATTCAATCTTTGGAAAGACGTTAAAATTTCCGAAAGAATTTCGATTTCGCCCGACTTTGTCGATGTCATTATCTGTCCGGCCTTTGGAGTGCCAATGTCGCCGTCTAGAAATATGCGAACGATTTTGTCATTATCATAGCTCTGTTTTACAACATTAGTAATTTTGCACTCGTCACCTAGTATATAAAAGTTCGCACCGCTATGTATCTCAAAATATTCAAACACTATTTTATACTCTATGTAGATACGGTTAGGAAATTTCTTTACTATATCTTCTACCTTAATAATCGGTATATTTTCCTCTAGGCTTTTCTTAGCTTTTTCTTTGTCGGCAAAAAAGATACTTTTGCCCTTCTTAAAATTGTGATTGGAAAGAACCGATTCCTTAAGTGTTTGTCCATCTTGCAAAACAATGGATGAATCACCGTTTATACAGTTTTCATATACATGCTGTACAGAAAAAAGAACACTGCTTAACACTATAAAAAGTGTCAGTGCGCATAAAATAGAAAAAAATATAATAAGTCTTTTGTTCCGCATATATATATATTATATCAAAAAGATTGGCCATTTGCAAGCACAAAAACCAATCAATATGAACAAATATATCATTTTTTAATATTTTCAGACAGTTAGCAATCAAAGATAATTTAAGTACAAAAAAATGTCAAAAATAGCATATTATGTCTCGCATAACAAGTAAAAAGTATTCGACATTTTTATGCATATTTTTTTAACTTCTTAAAAAAGTCGATATTACAAGAACATATTATTTATTAGAGATTAAAAATTACTCGCATATTCTTCTAACGTCGGCACCCAATGAAGAAAATATTTTTTCAATCTTCTCATAACCTCTGTCGATATGAAAAACATCTGAAATCTTCGTTGTACCATCTGCCCTTAATCCCGCCATTAATAATGCAGCGCCGCCCCTAAGATCCATTGCCGCAACTTGTGCTCCGAGAAGTTTTTTTACACCCTCGATTGTAGCCTCTTTACCGCTAAGTGTAATTTTTGCTCCCATTTTTATTAACTCGGCTGCATGACGAAATCTGTTTTCAAATAAATTTTCCACTATTATGCTCTCTCCGTCAGCAATCGTAAGCATAGCCATGATTTGCGCTTGCATATCAGTGGGAAATTCGGGAAAAGGTTTTGTTTCAATCCTTTTAACAGCTTTTAAGTTACCATCCGATTCAATAATTACATAATTTTTGCCATATTCAATCTTGCAACCCGCTTCAATCAAAATATCCAGCACAGAGTCTAAAAGACTGTGACCAATGTTTCTTACAGTAACCTTCCCGCCGCACATTGAAGCCGCCGCAAGCACCGTACCTGCCACTATGCGATCGGAAATCGGGGTATATTCTCCGCCTCTGAGTTCGCGCACTCCTTCAATTATAATTCTTGAAGTTCCCGCGCCACGCACATTACCGCCCAAGCAATTAATAAAATTCTGTAAATCAACTATTTCCGGTTCCCGCGCCGCATTATTAATGACTGTTTTTCCATTTGTCAAAACGGCTGCCATCATAATATTCTCGGTTGCACCAACACTTGGAAAACCTAAAGTATATTCGCCCCCTTTAATATCTCTGCCATCACATTCTATAATACCGTTTTCTTCCAAAATACCGATATTGAGAGCCCGCAGCCCCGCAATATGTAAATCTATTGGGCGTTTTCCTATTTCACAGCCGCCAGGATATGAAATATTTGCCCTTTTAAAACGCGCGAGAATCGGACCTAAAATAAAAACCGAAGAACGAATACATTTTGTTAAACTCGCTTCCACGCTTTGCGGATTAGCATCCTTACAATTAATAATTATATTTCCACTATCAAAGTAAGCCTTTCCACCGATGCTGTTGATGATATTAAGCATGCTGTCTATGTCCGAAATTTTCGGACAATTTTTCAGGATAATTTCTTCTTTAGACATTATACAGCATGCGATAATTGGCAATACTGCATTTTTTCCTGAGCTAAGTAATACTTCTCCGTTTAATTTCTTTCCGCCGTTAATAATGAATTTTTCCACATTCACACCTTCCGTTATAAGTTTTTCAAAAGAAAGTAATTGCCGTAAACAACCTTTCGTCACGACAAAATATAAGTAAATCTACGGCAATCGCCGCATTCTTTAGCATAACTATTCCCGATTAATTAATTCAAAATTAAAATAATCTATTATCATACTATGTAGTTATTTTGCGTCTGTGAAAGGAAAATATCCTTATTAGCAAATTAAAGCAAGATAAATTTGAAGCTGTCGCCAAACAAAGCAAATGTTAAAGAAATTAAAGCAGTTTTTCAATCTTTCTTCACTATTTTCTACACCATTTAATTTATCTTTATAAGCTTTTTAGTTGCCTTTTATTTTCAGGTCTTGTATAATGTATACAATATAATTTTAAGGAGAACGAAATGAGAAAGTATAATTTTTCCGCCGGCCCATCGGTACTATCTGTTGAAGTTTTGGAAAGAGTGCAAAGCCAACTTCTTGATTACGAAGGCACAGGCATGAGCGTCATGGAAATGAGTCATCGCTCTAAACCTTACGAAGCAATTAACAACGAAACAGAAGCCCTTATAAGAGAGCTTATGGGCATTCCTGAAAACTATGACGTCATCTTTATTCAAGGCGGCGCAAATTTACAATTCGAGGCCATTCCACTCAATCTTGCAAAAAACAAGAAGGCTGACTATATAGTTACAGGTAACTGGGCGGAAAAAGCGTTAAAGGAAGCTAAAAAATTCGGCGATTATGTCGAAGCTGCTTCTAGCGCTGACAAAAGCTATTCTTATATCCCTGCCACCTCACGTAAGTCATTCCGTGATGGCATCGACTACGTTCACTATTGTCATAATAATACCATTTTTGGTACTAAATTTAATTATGTTCCTGATACCGGTAACGTTCCGCTAGTATGCGACTTCTCTTCAAGTATCCTTAGTGAAGTTGTTGACGTTAGCAAATACGGCGTTATCTATGCAGGCGCACAAAAAAACCTTGGACCTGCAGGCGTAACTGTTGTTATCGTTAGAAAGGATTTACAAGAACAATTCGCTCCTCTATGCCCAACCATGTTAAAATGGAAAACCCAAATCGATAATAAGAGCCTATACAATACTCCTCCTTGCTTTGCTACTTATGTTGCTATGGAAAGTATGAGATGGCTCAAAAAGTTAGGCGGCGTTAAAGCTATGCAAAAGATCAACGAAGACAAGGCCGCTCTTTTATATAATTTCATTGATAGTACCGATTTCTATACCAACCCTGTAAATAAGGCGGACCGCTCTATCATGAATATTCCGTTCAAGAGTCCGTCAGAAGAGCTTGACGAAAAGTTCCTAAAAGAAGCAACTGCAGCAGGTCTCGTAACTCTAAAGGGTCACAAGGTTCAAGGCGGCATGAGAGCAAGTATATACAACGCTATGCCGGTTGAAGGCGTAAAAGCACTTGTAGAATTCATGAAGAAATTCGAACTTGCCAACAAATAATCATATTTTAAGGAGACATTTTAAAATGCCTAAAATTTTAAAACTTAACAAAATAAGCAATATTATTAATAAAGAATTTTCCTCTAACTACACTCTTGTTGACGAGGCTACCGATCCGGATGGCATCATAGTCCGTTCATTCAAGATGCTCGATTATGCTATTCCTTCCTCTTTGCTTTGCGTAGCAAGAGCGGGAGCAGGCACAAATAATATTCCTATCGATAAATGCACCGAGAAAGGCGTTGTTGTATTCAACACTCCGGGAGCGAACGCGAACGCGGTTAAAGAGCTTGTTCTTTGCTCTCTTTTCCTTTGCGGAAGAAAGATTATCGAGGGTATCAAATGGGCTAACACTCTTACCGGTGATGTAGCTAAAGGGGTTGAAGACGGCAAAGGTGCTTTTGTCGGATGCGAAATTCTTGGCAAAACCATTTCTATCATCGGTATGGGCGCAATCGGTATGCTTGTTGCCAACTCCGCTGCCGCTCTTGGTATGAATGTTATCGGCTACGATCCGTTTATTAACGAAGAAAAATCTAAGAAACTTGCTCAAGGTGTAAAAATCGAAACTGACTTAATTAAATCTATCGAATCAGCAGATTACGTTTCACTTCACCTGCCTTACAACGATAGTACTAAAAAAATGATTAACGCTGAATTTATCGGCAAAATGAAGAATGGCGTAAACATTATTAATTGCGCCAGAGGCGAGCTTGTTGATAATGTAGCCATTAAAGCGGCTCTTACAAGCGGTAAGGTTAATAAATATGTTACTGACTTCCCTAATGAAGAAGTTATTAATACCGAAAACGTCATTGCTATCCCTCACCTTGGCGCAAGTTCTCCTGAAGCAGAAGAAAACTGCGCTATTATGGCTTCGGCTCAAATGGCAAGCTTCTTTGAAAGCGGCGAAATCAAAAATTCTGTTAACTTCCCTGCGCTTTCTATGGAAAAGGCAGGCAAATTCCGCGTTACTATTCTTTATAACGCAGAAGGTGCAATGGAGACTGTTAAAGCCGCTTCCCCTGTTAAATGTGCTGAAGCTAAGAAAGGCGCGCTTGGTTACATTATAGCTGATTTTAATAGCGATCCTAAGTCTCTTGTTGAAAAATTAAAAGCTGTAAATGGCGTACTTAGAGTAAGAGTTATTTAATTACTTGCTTACTTCTTAAATCAGATTTTAAAATGCCTGTCCTATAGCGATGGGCATTTTTAATTACAAATGTGAAATCATAGCTATTTGTTATTATAACAATATGGGATCGCCACAGAATTTTGCGCTTAGAAAAATTACATATTTTTTAATGCATAATAAATGGTATTATATTAAACCCCAAGGCAAGCCCTGGACGCACTTTTCAAAATCGAATATTTTGAAAAGTTTGTTCGATAGCTTTGCTGCGAGGTATTAAACCTTTGTCGTGTCCGTAAAAATGCCCTTGCAAGCCGGGCATTTTTGCTCCCGGAATAAGAATTATAGCAATTTGGAATAACAGAATTTTTTTACATCGCATACAATAAAATAGTATTTTCACAGGAGTAAATTAATGATATGGTTTTTTGAGCTAAACCCTATTTTGCAGGGGTTGATTGCTACCCTTTTTACATATTTTATTACGGCATTAGGCGCCTCTCTTGTTTTCTTTTTTAAACATATGAACCAAAAAATGCTGGATTTAATGATGGGTTTTGCGGCAGGCGTTATGATTGCTGCCTCTTTTTGGTCTTTGCTTGCACCGGCTATTGATCTATCCATCGAACTAAGCGGAAACGCATGGCTGACCACCGCTACAGGTTTCTTATTAGGCGGTTTTTTCGTAATCGGTTCCGATATAGTACTCTCAAAAGCTTCCTCGATGCAAACAAAAGGCAACACTCTAAAGCGATCCATTCTGCTAACTTCCGCAGTCACTCTGCACAATATTCCCGAAGGTATGGCAATAGGAATTGCCTTCGGTTGTGCGGCACTTGGAATTGAAGGCGCAACCGTTCATGCCGCGCTCATGCTTGCGCTTGGCGTTGGTCTACAAAACTTCCCTGAAGGAGTTTGCGTAGCTATGCCGCTTCGGCGCGATGGCGCATCCAGAATGAAAAGCTTTTTTGTCGGTCAATTATCCGGCGCAGTTGAGCCGATTGCAGGTACTCTTGGTGTATTATTTGCCTTAACAATACGAAATGCCTTGCCGCTGGCATTATCTTTTTCCGCAGGCGCAATGATTGCCGTTGTTTGTTCCGAGCTTATACCTGAATCTTTTAAGAATAATAAAACCATAGCCGCAATTGGCGTGATTTTTGGATTTGCGGTAATGATGATACTAGATGTTGCATTAGGCTAGCTATTCATAAAAATATTTGAGCAAAACATTTTAAAAAAAATTATATTTTTTCCTAATCTTTTTTCTCGTTTTAAACAAATGACGTCCCCATTTATATTTTAAATATAAAAAAGAAAAACACGGACTATACTGACGATAGCCGCACTTGAAGTCCTTGTGTATTGAAATTATCCTCTTTAGTTTTTTCCTCTGCTTTAGTATTGGCTGTCAGTGAAAATTTATTGACCTTAAGGCGAGGGATTTATACTAAGTAGCGATAAATTGCACATTCAAAGGCGAATAGATTTTTATGGATAAAATGCGCTAAAAGCGCAGACTGTAGCAGCGCTACAAGCGAGCATTTTTGTACGTTTTAGACCAAAAAGATTTCGCCGACTATATGCTATTATTGCGAATTAGTATTAAACCCTCTTCGAGATATTTAAAAAATTTTTCTGCACGTAATGCAACCATTTCATCCAATATAAATTGCGTTGGCTATTCTAAATTAGTCGTTCCTTTATTCTCATTCGCATCAAAATGTTCTTGAATAGCAAATTCTTCTCTACTAAGCAGTTCAGCAATTCTTTCTGTTACCTTGTCCTTGCCGATATTTTTGACTGCGGAGGTTATTAGCATATTATCTCTCCCAACACCGATTTCCTTTGATATCGTCATTAAATTGCGCCCAAGTTCCGCCTTTGATAACTTGTCGATTTTGGTAATAATTACAGTAAAAGGAATTTGATGATAATATAAATACTTGGTCATTTGCTTATCTGCTTCGGATGGCACTCTTCTTGAATCAAGAAGAAAAAAGGCTTGAATCAGATTTTTTGCTTCCATCAAATAACCTTCGGTTAAATCTGCCCAGCTTTTTTGCTTTTCCTTACCCGCCTCCGCATAGCCATAACCCGGAAGATCGATAAGATGAAATAACCCGTCATTGAAGGAAAATACATTGATAAGTCTAGTTTTTCCGGGGGTTGCAGAAGTTTTGGCCAGCTTATAATTGCCTGCAAGAAAATTTATAAATGATGATTTTCCAACGTTAGATCGACCGATAACGCAAACTTCCGAGGGATAATTACTTTCCTCGGAAATAAACAACTTATAGTCGGAATAACTTGTTATAAATTTTGCGTTTTTTATTTGCATGTTAAATTAGTGCTGTTTCGAATACTTTGTCGATATTATCAGCAAAGACAATTTCAAGTGAATTTTTTACTTCGTCCGGTATTTCTTGCAAATCCTTCCTGTTATCCTCAGGTACGATGAGAGTTTTTGCACCAACGCGTAATGCGGCAAGGGATTTTTCCTTTAATCCACCAATAGCAAGCACCCTTCCACGCAAAGTTACCTCGCCGGTCATTGCGACATTTCTCTTTATCTTTCTGCCTGTCATAGCTGACATAAGTGCGGTCGTTATGGTTATACCTGCGCTTGGACCATCCTTTGGGGTTGCCCCTTCAGGCATATGCAAATGTACGTCAAACTTCGTAAACTTATCCATAGGAATGTTATATTCGGCCGCCCTTCTTCTAACCAATGATAATGCAGTTTGACAAGACTCTTTCATAACATCGCCAAGACTACCAGTAAGTGTCATCTCGCCCTTTCCGTCGTCAATAAGCGCAACCTCGATATCAAGAGTAACTCCACCAACACTTGTCCATGCCAGTCCCGTAGCAAGACCCACTTCATCTTTTTCGTTCATTATATATTCATTGAATTTAATTGGTCCCAAATACTGCTCTAAGTCCTTTCTTTCTATCATATAGCTTTCTTGCCCGACGCCGCCCACTACCTTTACAGCAATTTTTCTTGCTATTGTAGCAATTTCACGCTCAAGATTTCGGACACCGCTTTCGTGAGTATATCCTTCAATAATAGATATAAGCGTTTCGTCTGTAATATTAAGGTCGATACCCTCAAGTCCATTAAATTTCAGTTGCTTTGGAATTAAGTATTTTTTTGCTATTTGTAATTTCTCGTTGTAAGTATAACCGCTAAGTTCGATAATTTCCATCCTGTCAAAAAGAGCCGGCGGAATAGGCTCTAGCTGATTAGCCGTCATTACAAAGGTAATCTGCGATAAATCATACGGTATTTCTAAATAGTGATCCTTAAATTCTTTATTTTGATTTGCGTCCAAAACCTCAAGCATGGCACTTGCAGGATCGCCCCTATAATCGCTAGACATCTTGTCAATTTCATCAAATAAAAAGACGGGATTAATTACCTTTGCTTGCTTCATCGAGGTAATTATACGCCCCGGCAAAGAACCGATATAGGTACGCCTGTGTCCCCTTATCTCAGCTTCGTCACGCACACCGCCAAGCGACATAGATACGAACTTTTTGCCTGCTGCCCGCGCAATAGATGATACAATAGACGTTTTACCAACCCCAGGAGGTCCTACAAAACAAAGGATTGGCGCACGATTGTCCTTGGATAACTGCCTTACCGCTAAATATTCGATAATTCTATCCTTGACCTTTTCAAGTCCGAAATGATCCTCATCTAAAATCTGTCTTGCCTTAATAAGATCAAGGTTATCCTCACCCTTTTCAGTCCATGGTAATTCAAGCAGCCATTCGATATAAGTGCGGCTTACACTCGATTCAGGCGAAGTAATTGCCATTTTTTCCATTTTAGACAACTCTTTCTTGATTTTTTCCTTGACATAATCAAGCATAACCTTTGTTTCCATTTGTTGCCTATATTCATCTATTTCATTTTCATTCTCGCCAAGCTCGTTTTTGATAGCCTTTATTTGCTCTCTCAGATAATATTCCTTTTGATTCTTATCGATACTAGCCCTAACATCTGCATTTATTTTCTTCTCAATTAACATTATCTCGCATTCGCGCGCAAGCTTCCTATTTATATCCTCAAACTGCTCACATCTGTTCTTTATTTGTAGTAAACTCTGCTTTTGCTCGTCGGTCGTGTAAACATACATCGACATAACACTTATAAATTTATCAAGGTCGTCTACTTCAAGCGATGACGCAAGTTCAATAGGAATTTTGTTCTCTAATCTCTTGTAGTTTTCGTACTGGGTCTTGACCGCCCTTTTGACCGCTTCCATGCGAATCGGATCCTCTACGTTATCCTCAAAGGTGGAAAGAGCAACCTCAAAGTGCGGCGTTATCAGCGTGTAATTCTCTATCTCCATACGCTTGTAACCAGTGACAAGTACTCTTAATCCTTCATTAGGAAGTTTGAGAATTTGCTTTATTTTTGCTAAAGTTCCTACTCTATAAATATCCTTTGGACCCGGATTGGAGTTATTATTATGCTTTTGAGCAACCAAAAAAACATCCTCATTGTTCTCCATCGCCTTATTAAGCGCGATGACGGATTTATTTCTTGCTATATCGAAATGAATAGTCTGCCCAGGGAAAACAACTATCCCTCTAAGTACTATCATCTTATAAACATTAACCGAATTGTCAGATATCTTTATGTTTTTGAAGGATTCATTAGCCTGAATTCTTTCCATTTTTTGACATTCTCCTTACCGCTAAAACTGTACGCATTTGATTTTTTGCTTTTCAATCGAAAATAATTATACCATACCTCGCAGTAATTTACAACAAATCTGAATTAGAATTGGATTAATACATAAATTAGCTGTAGTTTTCCAAAACTGTATAAATAATTATAAAATTATGGGTTATTTACCCGATTTCCAATCAATATAAATTTCTTTTCTGAGTTTTATTTTTTAATATAAGAAAATAAGCAAAAAATTATTAGTTTGTTTGTCAACTAAAATCTTCAATAAAAAACTTATCGCAAATGGCAATCTACCTTTATATTCGTTTGCCAAATCTCTTTACTTGCTCATATTGGTCGGACTTGTTGGTTTCATTGAACTGCTGTAAAAGTTTGCGCTGTTCCTTGGTAATAGATTTAGGCATTTCAATTATTATCGTTATAAGCATATTGCCCATACCTCGCTTAGTTTCAATTCCCTGTCCGCTAATCTTGAAAGTCGAGCCGCTTTGCGCCCCTTCCGGAATAGAAAAAGCAATCTTTTTATCAGTTAGCGTAGGCACCATAATTTTTTCGCCAAGAATAGCTTGGGTAAATGTAACAGGCATTTCAAGAAGTAGGTCTAACCCATTTCTCCTAAACATCTTGTGCGGTTGAACGTTGACTACAAGTATCAGGTTGCCAGGCCTGATGTCAGAATAACGATTTTCTCCCTCTTCTGCTACCGTGACAATTTGTCCATTGTCGATACCGGCAGGAAAAGTTACAGATAGCTTGACAGTCTTTTTGTAATTGCCTTTGCCGCCACATTTATCACAGCTTTCCTTAACTATTTTTCCTGTACCGTTACAATAATTACAAGTTTTCGTGCTGACCATACTACCAAACGGGGTGTTCTGAGCAGTACGAACTTTACCCTTTCCGCCACATTTATCGCAAACACTGTATGCTGTTCCGCTCTTTGCACCCGTACCTTTACAATCAAAGCATGTATCGGTACGGTTAAAAGATATATCCTTTTTAGCGCCAAAAACAGCCTCCTCAAAGGTAAGCATTATATTCATGGAAATATCACGATTTACCTTTTGCTTTGTCTCTCCGCCGCCCCCCGAAAATATGTTGATAAAATCGTCGAAAAAAGACCCGCCTCCGCCGCCAAAATTAAATCCTTCAAAACCGCCGCCCCCACCGCCAAAACCGAACTGAGAGGCAGGATTGTCATAGCTCTTGCGCTTTTCGGTGTCACCAAGCGTGTCGTAAGCTTCACTTATTTCCTTGAATTTATTAGCAGCATCCTCATTACCCGGATTAAGGTCGGGATGATATTTTCTTGCAAGCTGTCTGTATGCAGATTTAATTTCGTCCTGTGAAGCATTTTTGCCCACGCCTAGAATTTCGTAAAAAGATTTCGCCATTATTTTTTCGCCTTTATAAATTTAACTTTGAACACACTATAAAGGGTTTTTAACCTCAGGGCAAGCCCTGAACCCGCGCAGTGTTCGCTTTGCTCACATCGCGCCTTCCGCGGCAAGACCGCGGGGTTTTAAACCCTTTGCCCGCCTGCCTCGTTCGGTCATGACCATGCAAGCATGGTCGCGACTCTCACTTCGTTGGCGGTGATAAAAATCAATAAATAAATTGACTTTTTTGATTTAGATAAGATTTGTTTGATGATTTTTACAAAATAATTTTCAGTCTATAAAACATTCAAAAATACTTTTAAAGCATTGTACTAAATATGTTTAGACAAGAATAATATCGCAAAAATCACCGGGCAATAATATTAAACAAAAGCCAAAGACTGCGCTATTAAACGCTCGCAGTCTCGGCCCATGTAATCCGTACCAACGCTTACCTGACCACGCTCACCAATTTGAAACGTTAATATGGTTTTGTTCAATTAATTGTTGTCCTCGGTATCTTCCACCTTTACATCGTCCGCGTCAGTCTGATAAGCGTTATCAGCACCCGCAGCAGATGCGTTATTGTAAAGCTTTGCAAATACTGTTTCAGAAACCTTGTTAACGTTGTTGATTGCTTCCTTGATTTTTTCAGGGTCTGAAGACGGCAATTCTTCCTTTAAATTCTTTATTGCATTTTCAAGATTTTCCTTATCCTGAGATTCAAGCTTGTCGCCATTCTCACTTATAAGTTTTTCCATTTGGAATACAAGCATATCCCCTTGATTTTTAAGCTCAATAATTTCCTTATTTTTCTTATCTTCTTCAGCAAACATTTCAGCATCCTTAACCGCACGCTTAATCTCATCATCAGAAAGATTGGATGATGCGGTAATAGTGATATGCTGTTGCTTTTTTGTACCAAGGTCTTGCGCAGAAACATGAACTATTCCGTTAGCGTCAATATCAAATGTAACTTCGATTTGCGGAATGCCTCTAGGCGCAGGCGGTATACCTGTAAGTTCGAATCTGCCTAGGGTTTTATTATGCGCGGCAAGCTCTCTTTCTCCCTGTAAAACATGTATATCAACCGATGGTTGGCGGTCTGAAGCTGTAGAAAAAACTTTTGATGTCTTGATAGGAATGGTAGTATTGCGATCGATAAGCTTGGTGAATATTCCGCCCATAGTCTCTATGCCAAGTGAAAGCGGAGTTACGTCAAGTAGTAAAACATCCTTAACCTCTCCTGCCAGCACTCCTCCTTGAATAGCCGCGCCTATAGCCACGCACTCGTCAGGATTGATACCCTTGAACGGTTCTTTGCCCGATACTCTTCTAACCGCGTCAACAACAGCAGGAATACGAGTGGAGCCGCCAACTAAAATAACTTTCTCGATTTCTGATGTTTTTAATTTGGCATCGTCTATTGCACGCTGTGTAAGCTTAACAGTCTTTTCGATCAAATCTGATATCATAGTCTCAAATTTGCTTCTTGTCAATTCATAATCTAGATGCAAAGGCCCGTTTGCACCGCTGGTTATAAACGGCAAGCTGATAGATGTTTTTTGTAAAGAGGAAAGTTCAATTTTGGCTTTTTCTGCAGCCTCTTTTAAACGTTGCATCGCCATCTTATCCTTTGAGAGGTCTATGCTGTTATCCTTTTTGAATTGATCAACAAGGTAGTCCATAATCTTTTTGTCAAAATCGTCGCCTCCTAGCTTATTGTCGCCGGCGGTAGCAATAACCTCGAAAACACCGTCACCAATTTCTAGGATGGATATATCAAATGTACCGCCGCCAAGGTCGTAAATGAATATTTTTTGATTAGCCTTCTCTCCTTTGTCAAGTCCGTAGGCTAAAGAAGCTGCCGTAGGTTCGTTTATTATACGCAATACTTCAAGTCCGGCGATTTTGCCTGCGTCCTTTGTTGCCTGTCTTTGTGAATCTGTAAAATATGCAGGAACGGTTATTACTGCTTGCGTTACCTTTTCACCTAAATACGCTTCCGCATCAATCTTCATTTTAGACAGAATCATAGCAGAAATTTCCTGAGGAGAATATGATTTTCCATCAATATTAACCTTATAGTTGCTACCCATTTCTCTCTTAATGGATTGAACCGTCTTTTCGCCGTTGGCAACTGCCTGTCTTTTTGCTATCTGTCCAACCAGTCTCTCGCCATCCTTTGAAAAACCTACTACGGAAGGCGTAGTTCTCGCTCCCTCGGAATTAGGTATAACCACAGGCTCTCCGCCCTCTAATACCGCCACACATGAATTTGTGGTTCCTAAGTCTATTCCTATTACTTTACCCATTGTTTTAATCCTCCGAATTTTTATTTTATTGTTAGCTGTCAAAATTACTATATTTTTATAATGACTGCCGAAAAATTAACTGATTTTATAGTTTATTGTCTATTTTTTTCAATGTTTTAGTTTAATAAATCTATTTTATTTATTATTTTTAATATGTTTTTTATACATATAAAAAAACACGCGTTATTTTGCCACCTTCACTGCGGCGTATCTTAAGATTTTATCGCCGATTCTATAGCCCTTTCTAAAAACCTCAAGCACTTTTCCCGCTTGTTTTGGATTATCCTCCGACATAATGGCTTCATGACAGGCAGGATTAAAATCCTCTCCGACCGACTCAATCTCAGTAACGCCATAAGAAGCAAATACTTCCATTAATTGGCGGCGCATTATCCTTATTCCTCCCAAAATCTGTTCATCCTTAATCAAAGTTAATGCTTGATCTACAATATCAAGAGTTGGCAGGAATTTTTCGATAACATCTAACGCCGCATCCTGACGTACGCTTTTGAGATTTTCATTATTGCGCTTCCTATAATTATCAAAGTCTGCCTGAACCCTTTTGCACAGCACAGTCATTTCCGTAATCTTGGCCATATTTTCGGCATAAACCTGCCTGCTTTTTATTAAAATTGTTATTAGCTCATCCTTTGAAAAGCTGGCAAAATCGTTATACTCATTATCCTCTGTACGCTCTTCTGCTATGGTATAATTGTTTTTATCTTCTGCCTCCTTGATATCGTCTTTTGCTTTGTTATTATTTTGTGCCATCACGTCCCTCCGTTATTATTTATACTCTTTATCAATTAATGTAATTTTTCAAATTAATCTGCTGGTTTGATTCAATGCTTAGTCTTCCGTCGTTTCGTCATCTTCCTCTTTCTCAGCCATATATTCGTCAAAGCTGTTAATTGTTTTCCCAATATAATCGAGAACAGATATTACCTTGGCGTAATCCATTCTCATAGGACCGATTACTCCGGCATTTGCGTTTTGGCCCTTGATATTACAATTCACCGTAACAACCGCACATTCCGGCGTACCTTCGTTTATCTCATTGCTGTTGTTGATTTTGATGTTGATGTAAACATCGTCAGAATCATGCAATATCGGATACAGTTGTTCCTTAGCCTCAAGCAGGCGTATCATAGCTCTAGCCTTATTTACGTCCGAATACTCCGGTTGATCGAGTATCTTTGACCTGCCTTCAAGCACAAGTTCGCCGTGATTTTCGTCTAGGGCATACTTTCGTATAACCTTGATAATGATTTTGAAGATGCTCTCGTATTCCTTTCTTGCCATATTTGCCATGTAGTTAGGCTTGACAGCTTCGGATAATCTTTGTCCCTTAAAAATCCCGCTTGCAAACGAAGAAGCCGATTCAAAATACTCATTACCTAGATCCTTAGGAATACTGATATAAGTGTCACTGATAACAAATTTATCGGTCACTATTATAAAGAGTGCGGATTCATCTGTTATTCTGACTATCTTAATATTCTCGATTACCGCGTCTTTAGAGCCTTTTACATAGGCAACTCCAGTAAGGTTTGTTACCTCTGATATAACCTTTGCCGTGTTTTTTACCAAAGTTTCGATGTCCGAGATTTTCTTGTTGAAATATCTGTTTATGATATTCAATTCACCTCTCGTAAGCTTACGCTTTGGCAAAAACTTTTCAACATACAGCCTATATCCCTCTGCCGTAGGAATCCTGCCCGCCGAGGTGTGAGGCTGAACAAGATACCCCATATCTTCCAGTATTGCAAGCTCATTCCTTATTGTAGCAGTACTAACATCAGGCATAAACTTAGACTGTATTTCACTGCTGGAAATAGGCTCACAATTATTAATATATGTGCTTACCACAGCGCTTAACACCTTTTCCCGTCTTGAAGATATGCCCATTTATTAACTCCTTCAATAACCTTATAGCAAAAACAATTTTAGCACTCTTAGTATATGCAATTTAGCAGCCTCGATGTACGATTGCCAATATAATAATACAAAAAAATCGCATTGTCAAGATCCTGGTTTGATAAAAACGGACTATTTTGGTGAATTTTACGTGAAAATAATATTATTTTTCTATTCTGCAAATTATAAAATAAGCTTTGATCCTAAAATTAAAAAGCGGATATTTTTTTTAAATAAACGGTATTAAACCCCAGGGCAAGCCATGGACCCACTTTTCAAAATCGAATATTTTGAAAAGTGGGTTCCGCAGCAGAGCTGCGAGGTATTAAACCTTTGTCGGCGTCGCAAAATTGCCCTTGCAAGCCGGGCATTTTTGCTCCTGGAATAAAAAACGCTTGCTTTTTGCGGAAAAAAAGACTATAAAGTAAAGAGTAAAAAAATTTATACGGGTATGAAAAATGTATTTTAGTAAACTTGACAAACAGACAATTAACGATTTGGCAATAGCAAGCCTAAATGAGACTTTGTATGCATTTAAACCGGGGCTAACAGACGGAAATGATAAAATTGCCAACGAATATAAAAAGGGCATAGAATTCTTAAATGCTACTTTCGGCGATTTTTTTATGTCCGGAAGGGAGTATTCTTGCGTAGAGTCCGGCCTATGTTTTGATTCGATCAGGATAAAAAGTAAAGTACTTGAAAATAAGCTAATCAATTACACTAACGATGTTCATACGCATGTCGGCGCGATGTTTTCGCTTGGATTGATGAGTGCCGCTGCGGGCAAACTCGACGCATTAGGCATCAAATTTGAACTTGAATATCTTATAGTGACAGTTGCGGATTTTGCAAGATATAATTGCTACAAAGCTTTTTCCAATCTTAATTTAAAAACTACCGATTTTACCGACGGCGAAAAACTCTATCTCAAAACGGGACAAACATCCATGCGAGGTATAGCCGAAGAAGGTTTCCGCCCCGTTTTGACAAAGGGATTGGAGCTACTCTATAATAATGGTAACGATAAAAATGAGCAAAACACCAGACTTTATCTTTTGCTTGTCTCAATTCTTGACGACAGCAGAATTATACTTAACTTTGGCGATGAGGTAATGAAAGACGTCCGGTTTCGCGCAGTAAAGCTTAATGAGAATTATAGCGTAAATGGGGCTAAAGAATTTGATACCTATCTTCGCTCCAAAAATATTGAGCCTAGAGCGGCTATGGCAATGCATTCGCTTTGTCTCTTTACTCATAAGCTACTAAATATCTAAAAAATCTGAAATACTCACTGTTCTACTTTTGGACGCATATACAATCTTGTTAATCGCTACAGACTTTGCTTTATTTTTGAGCTAAATAATCTCAAACAATTGAGACTTGAAGCTTTTAACAACTATTTTTTGGTGAATAAGTTGGTGAATAAGAATGATTTTTGATTTACATAACGACATTCTGACTACAAAAAAACTGAGCAGATGCGAAATAAAAGATATTTTGTTTCGTTATCACGTTGAGCAACGCGCAAAAAAAATTGTCCTTGCCGCTTGGACATCAGATTTAACCGATCCCCTACAGCAAATCCCCGATCTGTTTTCAATATTAAATGAAACGCCTGATTTCATAGACAAATTCTTTTTTGCCATTGAGGATTTACATTTTTTAAACAATGAAAATATTGCATCTTTTTTAGAGTGGAAAGATCGTTATAATATTTTGTATGCGGGGCTTACTTGGAACCATGAAAACATTCTCTGCGGCGGAGCATTAAGTGGAGGCAGGCTGACCGAATTCGGAAAAAGCGTAATAATCGAGTTAGAAAAAGCGGATATAATTATCGACACGGCACACCTTAACAAAAATAGTTTTTGGGACGTCATTAATCATTCGAACAAAACTGTTATCAATTCTCATTGCTGTTTTGATGGCGTTCATGCTAATCTTAGAAATATCGACGACAATCAAATTAAAGCAATATTAGAGCGTGACGGAATTATCGGTCTGACACTTGTTCCAAAGTTTTTATCAGCAAATCCTTCAAATATTATCGATGTATTTAAGCATATTGATTACTTTACCTGCAAATTCGGTTACGAAAATCTTGCCATCGGGACAGATTTTTACGGCACAACCGAATATCTAGATAACTTTATCTCCTACTCTGATTTTGATAAACTAGCCTCTATATTGCAATCTTACGGTTATTTGGACGAAGAAATATCGGCAATATTCTATAAAAATGCCGAAAAATTTTTTTTATTTAGATCGAATTAGGCTATCTTGCTATTATATTAATTATAAATGTGCTATAATACATTATCTTGAAATATATTACTCTTTTTTTAGGGAGAACCTTATGAACGACACCTATGAAAATCCGCTGATTACGAGATATTCAGGAAAAAAGATGTCATCGCTTTTTTCAGACAACAATAAGTTCGGGCTGTGGCGACAGCTTTGGATTGCGCTTGCAGAAAGTGAAAAGGAATTAGGACTTAACATCACGGACGAACAACTTAATGATATGCGTAAATATGTGTCCGATATCAATTACGATGTTGCAGCGCGGTTTGAAAAAGAGTTTCGTCACGATGTAATGGCGCATATTCACGCCTTTGGCGAACAGGCACAATCTGCTAAATCCATTATTCACTTGGGCGCGACAAGCTGTTTTGTTACAGATAACGCCGACATGATTATTTATAGAGACGCACTGTTGCTAGTTAAGTCACAACTAGTTGCCGTTATGGACAAGCTCGTAGATTTTTGTATCAAATATAAGGATCTGCCTACATTGGGCTTCACCCACTTCCAGCCGGCACAGCTGACTACCGTGGGAAAACGAGCATCGCTTTGGTTACAGGATTTAGAACTTGACTACCATAACCTATCCGGAATTATTGACTCACTTAAACTAAGAGGAGTAAAAGGTACAACCGGCACACAGGCAAGTTTTTTGAGCCTATTTGACAATGATGCAAGCAAGGTAGCCAAGCTTGAAGAGTTATTGGTAACGAAAATGGGCTTTAAAGAGGCTTACAAGGTTACAGGTCAAACATATCCGAGAAAAGTTGATTATAGTATTTTGAGCACACTTTCCGCCATAGCTCAAAGCGCATACAAATTTGCGGGAGATTTACGGCTTTTGCAAAGCATGAAAGAGGTTGAGGAGCCTTTTGGAAAATCCCAAATCGGCTCATCGGCAATGGCGTACAAGCGCAACCCTATGCAAAGCGAAAGGATTTGCGGATTGGCAAGATTCGTTATTTCTCTCCCTATGAATGAGGCGATGACAAGCAGTACACAATGGTTTGAGCGCACCCTTGACGATAGTGCAAACAGACGTATTACCATCCCGCAAGCCTTCCTTGCGATTGACGGAATACTTAGGCTTTACTATAATATCGCGAGCGGACTAAACGTTAATAAAAATGTAATTATAAAGCATATAAACGACGATTTGCCGTTCATGGCAACAGAAAACATATTGATGGAGTGCGTAAAAGCCGGCGGAAACAGGCAAACACTGCACGAAATCATAAGGATACATTCTATGGAAAGCGCAAAAAGAGTCAAAGAGAAAGGTGAAGACAACAACCTTATCTCTCTCATCAAGGCAGACGACAACTTTAAGCCTATTCATAAATCAATCGACAGCATCCTAAAGCCTGAAAACTTTATCGGTCTTGCCCCACAACAAACCGAAGAATATGTCAGACACATAAAACAGCTTCTTTTAAATGAACCTGAGTGTGAAAAGTTTGAGGAACTAACAAAATAGCAAAAATGTAAAGACTTTCCCCTACTTCCAATTAAATTACCCTGAATTTTTAGCAATATTTTTTGAATAGAAAATATATATAAAACAAATGAAACCGTATTGACTAAGTTATTAAAGAGAAAATGATTATACTATTCATTATCTTTAAGTGAAAAAAATTCCATCAAATATAAGGAGTGATAATAATGAATAAATTTATTGTCTCAACAGATGCCGCTGCAGATTTAGGAATTGATTATATTTCTAAAAACAATGTTAAGGTTATTTCGATGAAATACCTTTTTAAAGGTAAAGATGCCTCCGCTGAACATGAATATGTTTTTGGCAATGGTGAACCGGGACTTTCTATCAATGAATTCTATACTCATATAAAGGAAGGAGCTCATGCAAAGACCGCGCTTATCAATATTGAACAGCATAAAGAACATTTTATTGAATTGCTTGCCGAAAATAAGCACATTCTTCATATTCCTCTTTCTTCTGGACTTTCCGGTACTGCCGACAATGCACAAAAAGCAGCGGAAGAGCTAAATGCTTCAAATCCGGAAATAAAGATAATAGTTGTCGATTTTAAGGGTGCATCTATGGGTCAAGGATTGTTTGTCGACTATTTGGTCACTCTTAGAAACGAGGGCAAAACTTTGGATCAAGCAGAAAAATGGGCGCGTGAAAACATGCTTAAAATATGCCATTTTTTCACCGTGGATGACTTAGGACATTTACGTCGCAGCGGAAGAGTTTCGGGTGTATCAGCATTTATCGGCACTCTTATCAAAATCAAGCCCCTATTGCACGTAGATGATAACGGAAAGCTTATAGCTATCGGCAAAAACATAGGCAGAAAACGCGCTCTGCATTCCCTTGTCGAAAATATGCAATCTCTTATTGACGAAAAAAAGCAAAGGGTTTTTATCAGTCACGCCGATTGTTATGACGATGCAAAAATTGTGGCAGACCTCGTTACCGAAAACCTCGGAATTACCGATATAATCATTGGAAATATCGGCCCTATAGTCGGCGCACACTCCGGTCCAGGCACCGTAGCCTTGTTCTTTAAAGGCAAAAATAGATAGTAAAATCATCTGATATTTAAACAAAATCACTAGATCGCTATTACGTATTATACTTTAGGGCAAGCTATTAAAACGCGTGCTATGCGTGTCTTTCTGCAGCAAAACTGCGTAGTAAAATTTTTTGTTATGCCCGCAAAAATGCTTGATTATAAAGCATTTTTGCTTCCGTAATCAAACACTGCTAAATAAGCCTCTTCTTTACAAAGAGGCTTATTATGTTTTTGTATTATAACAATGCGCGGCAAAAGTTTAAAAAACCTCTTCATGACTTTCGTCAAACAAAAGCCGCATATCGCTTTTTATTTCGAACAGAAAATGATTTAACGCGCTGTACCGTTTGGCAATATAGTTGTTATCGACCATACGGCGTATCGAATATTCTTCGCCAACAAGTACAACCATTCGCTTCGCACGGGTTATTGCAGTATATAGGAGATTTCGTGTCATAATAGTCGGACTGCCTAGAGTGACAGGCATTATTACCGCATCAAATTCCGATCCTTGACTTTTGTGAACCGTTATAGCATAGGCCAAGCTAAGCTGATCCAAAATATCAGGGGTGTAGGTCACCTGCCTGCCATCCTCCATTTCGACATCGATCGAGCCGTTGTCGGGATTAATTTTCATAATTTTACCTATATCGCCATTAAATATACCTTCGCCCCGCTCAATAGAATAATTAATTTGCCTTATCCATTCTAAGCTGTAATTATTGGAAATATGCATGACCTTATCACCAACTTTAAATGTTTCTCTGTCGCCCTTTTGCTCTAAATCTCCATTTTGTGAGGGCTTTAAAGCAGGCAGATTGGCGGCGTCGCTGTTGACTGTTAAAAGCCCTTGAAGACTACGGTTAAGGCTTTTTGTGCCAACCAAGCCGCTTTTCATAGGACATAATATTTGAATTTTATTTGTGTCAACATTTAGATATTTTGGAATGCGCTCCGAATACAGTTCGATAATTTTCGCCGCCATTACAGGCTGCTCTTTACATTTAAGAAAGAAAAAATCGTTGCTGCTGTTTACCAAAAGCTCAGGCATCTCACCCTGATTAATCGCGTGAGCGTTTAAGGTTATCAAGCTATTGTTGGATTGACGGTATATTTTAGTAAGGTTTACAGATGAAAACAAATCTGAATCCAATAAATCTTTAAGACAATTGCCCGCGCCAACAGACGGCAATTGGTCCTTATCTCCAACAATCACAAATTTGGTACCTATCGACATTCGATTTAAAAGATTGTTAAAAAGATAAATGTCAACCATCGAAAACTCGTCTACGATAACAATATCTGCGTTGATTTTTTGTTTGGATAAAGTTTCGTTTCTATCATTATCAGGAGACATCATAAGCGCACGATGTATCGTAGCCGCTTCAAATCCCGTACTATCAAAAAGTCTTTTTGCCGCGCGGCCAGTCGGCGCCATTAGAATAGGCCTTAGCTTTAGCTTTTCACAAAGCTTTAGCAAGCATTTGAGTATGGTAGTTTTTCCTGTCCCGGGTCCACCCGTAATTATGCTAACGCCATTATTTATGGCGCAATCGATTGCGTATCTTTGATTATCATGAAGCTGTAATTTACCAATCCTTTCAAACTCGTCAATATCAACACTACAATCGTAATAAGTCTTGTCGGCTATCTCGCTAAGCTTGATAAGCTTTAAAGCTATATTCCTTTCCGCCGAATAGCTTTTTTTAAGCATTACCGCTTCCTCGCCGCCAAAGGTACAATATATAAGATTCCGGTCGATTGCAAGCTCGTCAATATGCTGTAAAATCTTTGCCTTATCTGAAATACCTAGTTTTATAAGTTCATCACATAACTCATCCGTAGGCAAATATGTATTACCATATTTGTCAGATGATTCCTTTAAAGTATACAATATCATTGCTCTGATACGGAAACCACTATCCTTGCTTATACCCATTTCTGCCGCAATTTTGTCAGCGGTGGCAAATCCAATGCCATCAATGTCCTCTGTTAACCGATAAGGATTACTAGTTATCACCGTAATAGTATTCTGTCCGTAGTGCTTGTAGATTTTGAGGGATAAATTGAGGCTGATGTTTCGATTTTGCAAAAACATCAATGCCTCCTGCATATCCTTGTTTTCGCGGAAACATTTAGAAATCTCATCTGCCTTATTTTTGCTTATGCCACGCACCTTAGAAAGTGCGGACGGATTATATTCTATTACCTGCAAACTGTCTTTACCGAACATTTCAACAATTGCAAGAGCGGTCTTTTCGCCCACGCCCCTTATAAGTCCACTGCCAAGATACCTTGTTATGGCATGTAACGTATCAGGCGCAGTTTTAGAAATTTTTTCAGTCTTGAACTGCTTGCCGAATTTGGGATGAATAATAAAATTGCCGCAGAGTCGAACGCTCTCACCTTCGGTAAGCGGCGGAAAATTGCCAACGGCAACAACAGGCTCGCCTTCACAATCAATTACAATTATCGTGTAGCCGTTCTCCTCGTTTCTAAAACGAATTTCATCTATATCTCCCGAAATTATCATCTTGAGTTAATTCTTAATCGCTCCAAGAAGCGCTTCAGTTTTATCTACCTTTTCCCACGAAAGACCGGATTTTCCGAAGTGTCCATAGTTTGAGGTAAATGCAAAAATCGGATTTGTTAGCTGTAAACTTTCGATAATGCTCGCCGGGCGAAAATCAAAGACCTTTAATATGGCGGCAAGAATTTCTTCGTCGCTATAGCTTGATGTGCCGAAAGTATCGATATAAACGGATAACGGGCTTGCTTTTCCAATAGCGTAAGCAATTTGAATCTCGCATCTTTTTGCTATCTTTGCCGCAACTACATTTTTGCAAACATAGCGCGCATAGTAAGACGCACTTCTGTCTACTTTTGTAGCGTCCTTGCCAGAAAATGCGCCCCCGCCATGCCTACACATTCCACCGTAAGTATCTGCAATAATCTTTCTGCCGGTAAGACCGGAATCGCCCATAGGTCCGCCGATAACAAACCTTCCCGATGGGTTAATAAGATATTTTGTTTTGTCAGTCAATAGATTCGTGTCTACAGACGCCTCAATTACAAATTTTTTAATATCACTTTGCAATTGCTCAATTGAAACGTTTGCATCATGCTGAGCTGAAATTAGTACAGTGTCGATGTATAGCGGCTTATCGCCCTCATAAGCAACAGTTACCTGTGACTTTCCGTCCGGTCTAAGATATTTGATTATGCCGTTTTTTCTTACCTCTGTCAACTTTCTTGTCAGCGCATGAGCAACGGTTATCGGCAGAGGCATAAGTTCCTTTGTTTCATCGGTAGCACAGCCGAACATGATACCCTGATCCCCTGCACCCAAAGAGGAATACTTGTCCTCCGTTCCGCAACTCCGCTTCTCGTAAGAATTGGAAACGCCGTCGGCAATATCCTTGGATTGCTCGTCAATACTCGTTATAACGGCGCATGTATTGCCGTCAAAACCATAAAGAGCATTGTCGTAGCCAATTCCCTTAACCGTCTGTCTTACAATTTTCGGTATGTCTATATACTGTTCCGTGGTGAATTCGCCCATTACCATTACAAGTCCCGTAGTACAACAAACCTCACAAGCAATCCTGCTCTGCGGATCGCCGCTAAGCGCGGTATCCAACACAGTATCTGCAATCAGATCGCATATTTTGTCCGGATGTCCCTCCGTAATACTCTCGCTGCTAAAAAACTTCAATTTTTGTCCCTTTATAATATTCATAATGTCTCCTTTGTTTACAAAAAGTATAACAATTTTGATAATAATAGTCAAATCTAAAAATGTTACAGTTTTCGAGCGAATTTGCTATTCTTTAGTTTGCTATTCTTTAATAAGCTATACCATGCAATACTTTGAAATATTTTTATCATTTATTATTGGCGCCTTGCTTATTCTGACAATCGGCTTTGTGCTGTCACTTAAAACCAAAGGTTTTTTCAGATTAGCGCTAAATTCCATTGTCGGCGCAATTGCACTGCTGCTTTTCAACATTTTTAATGTTGCAAGCATGCCCCTCAACCCATTGAACGCCTTGATTATAGGCGGGCTGGGCATACCCGGTCTAATAGTAGTCTATCTTCTTGTATTAATCCTTTAATCAAAGATTTTAATTCTAAAAACTACAGGATTTTAACATTTTCTAATAATCCTGCATTTTTTGTGCAATAAAATGCTTCGTTTTTATCTATAATAAAGAGTATTAAACTCCAGGACAAGCCCTGAACACGCTTTTCAAAATTTTCGATTTTGAAAAGTTTATTTGATAGCTTTGCTACGGGGTATTAAACTTTTGTCGGCGTCGCAAAATTGCCCTTGCCAGCCGGGCATTTTTGCTCCTGGAATAAAAATTTTTTAATTAATTTTTTGCTGTAAAAAACAATTTTATTATTATGGAACCTTTTTTTCAACTTTTTCAACGCCAATACGATTATTCTCGCGATATCGAATAAGTGAGACAATCAGATAAAGAATAGCAGGTATTAGTATTAAGGCTGCGATAGTATTGAGTGAAATCAGTATCTTAGAATAATAGGTCAATCTGTTATCCCCGCCATTAACAAGTTGAAACGTGGTAGGCGTAGTCTTTGAAAAATTAATTGTAATAATGTCTCCATGAAAAATACTTATAGCGGATAGATCCACTCCACGATTGCTACCGTTAACATCTACATAATAATAATAATTTCTGGAAGGATTAATATCCGTTCCCTTCAAAGAATAAATGGTTGTCTCGTTATCTTGTGCAACGCTCAGTCTAAGAGCAAGCTTTTCGTCGTAATCAAGCAGTAGCTTATAAAGGTTGTCCGCTTCAGTTTTTATGTATTTATACTCATAGCTATGGTTGGCATAATTAATTTTTATGGTCACGCTTTTTCCTTGCCCGAAAACATTGAAGCTAATAAACAAAGAGCCTAGCGTTAATCCAAGTGCCAAGAAAAATGCAATCGTGCTTATGAGAATTATGTCTTTAAGTTCTCTTTTCAAAATTTTATCACCCGTTAATTAATATTAGATAATTTCTTAATTATAATAAGATGCCGCAATTTAATATAAGTAAAAAATCAGAATATCAGTCTATTTTTAACCCAAAGATTATATTACTATATGCCCTAATATAACATAACTAATCAGATTTAGCAAGAAAATTTTCGGATAACCGCTTAATTCGTGTTTCCAAAACGTTTAACAATAAGCTATGTATCTCATGCAAAAGCTATCGCTAATAAAAGATATTAAACCCTAGGGCAAGCACTGAATCAACTTTTCAAAATATTCGATTTTGAAAAGTTTGTTCCAAAGCTTTGCTGCGGAATATTAAACCTTTGTCGTGCCCGCAAAATTGCCCTTGTAAGCCGGGCATTTTTGCACCTAGAATAAAATTGATCCACACTTACTTCTTACCTAAAAGCAAATGAGCACACCATTCTCCGCTGGTCAAACTTATAGCTATATCAAAATCCTGCTTGTATGAAGTCATAACCTCATTATTGTAATCCTTCAAAATTCCGCTGATAATCACTATGGCCTGTTCGTTTATATGCTTTTTTATGCCTTCTTTCGCAAGCAAAAGGAGTGGTGCCGTCAAATTCGCCGTCAAAATGTCCGCTTTTTCGCCTATAGTGCTGTCAAGCAGATTAGCTTCGAGTATTTTTGTGTTAGCTACTAAATTGTTTAAAACAGTGTTCTCACCCGCGCATTTTATCGCATAAGGATCAATATCGGTGAGTAATACTTTTTTTGCACCTAACACCGCTGCACTGATTCCCAAAATTCCACTGCCGCATCCTAAATCTATTACCGTTTTTTCGTCAAAGTTTATGTCATCCATTAACTTTAAACACATTGACGTTGTTTCGTGAGAGCCCGTACCGAACGCCATTCCGGGGTTGAGCATGATAATCTTTTTATCTTTAATTCCATGATTTTTTATCCATTCCGGCACAATTGCAAACGACGAAAACTCTAGCGGCATATAATACTTCTTCCATTCGTTTTCCCAATCGGAAGACTCTATATCCTTGATCGATATTTCAAATGCGCCCGTTTCAAATTCCGCATTTTCTTTTAGTTCAAGAAGTCTTTCCGTTACCTCTTTGATATCTATGCCAACGGTAAAAAAGCCGCTGACTAATACTCGTATATCGCTACTATCCAATAACGGCTCATCTACATAATCCCATATTACACCGCCTGCCATAAGCTCCTTTATGTCGGAGCTGTCCTTTATGACAGTTCCCTCACTTCCGTGCTCAATTAGAGTTAGCGACACAATATCAGCAAACTCGCTCGATGTAACAATACAAACTTCAATCCATTTCATATCGTTAATATTAGCAGAAATATCCGGCTTTTGCAAGAAAAATTCTATATCCAAGAAATGGATTTATAGATTTTTTGAGATTACATTAATCATCTACTAACAATGCTTTTTGCAACGGCATTGAATTTAATCGATATTTATAATCAACTTTAACCAAAATATTTATTTTCCCTCAAATTCTGTGGAAACAAATAAAGTGCTTTTAATTTTTCCTAGGAAATAATATAGGTTTTTTCCATTTGCCGTCAATTATTACAAAAAGCCATGCAAGAAGTATATATATTATAGAAATAATTCCAATACAAATCAGAGCAATCCACCCGAGATTATTAAAATCCATGAACATATATGGAAAATAATACGGAATTTCATCAAGATAATAAAAAACTACACCGCAAAAGCCCAGAACAGATGAAATCAAAACGTAAGTAAGAGGAAGAAGAGCACACAAAAAAACATCCTTCTTCCTTAAATGCCCTTGCTCGCAAAACAGAATATATTCCGCTAACATAAGTATGGGACAAAAGGCGTGAACTGTAAGATTGCCAAACGTCCATAGTTTTACGCTCTCTAAAAACGGAGCAAGTACTGCCCAAAAAATAATAAAGGTAAAAGAGATAAACATTAAGCATACCATCGTTAGCCGAGGAGAATAGCATGCGCAACCGTTCGCACCGAACCTAATCAAACCGACAGTCGTTCTTACAATTAAATAAAACAAAAAACACAGCGACAAAATATTACTTTGTGTTGTGTAAAAGAGTAGTGCCTTAGGCCACGAACTAAAGCCGCTACCAACCAAAATCCCTGCCAAAATTATTGCCGATGCAATACTCCTATAAACAAGCGCAACTATCCTGTTCTTAATCATTTCACCACATCGTTCGTTTTTCTTAGTATGTGCAAGAATCAAAATATAATTGTTTAAGCTTGTAAAAAGAATTCTATCTTACGAATCAACATTTATCAACAAAAATATAAACGCTATTCAAAAATAATTAACTACCTCAATCTTTCAACAGTTAATAAATGGTATTAAACCCCAGGGCAAGCACTGGACCCATTTTTCAAAATCGAATATTTTGAAAAGTTTGTTCGATAGCTTTGCTGCGAGGTATTAAACCTTTGTTGTGCCCGCAAAATTGCCCTTGCTAGCAAGCATTTTTGCTCCTGGAATAAATAGTATTTCCATAATGGCAAGCTCTGGAAACGCTACGCTTTTCTTTCCGTAACAGGTTGCGTGTGTACAATCCTTTGCCGGCGTCACAAAAATTGCCTTTACAAGCCAGCATTTTTGCATTCGGAATAAATCGATTTAGTATAATATTGGAAGAATATTCGCCGTTGCCACCGTTAGAACATAAACGGCTACGGCACCGTTTTTCTTTAATACCCTAGTGCATTCACCTGCAGTTGCACCAGTTGTAAAAACATCATCGATTAATAAAACAGACCGGGCACATTTTTCGCCTTTTTTCATGGCAATTGCATTTTTGATGGCCTTTTCCCTTTCTTTAAAATTCATTTGAGCCAAATTGTCGGTATGCTTTATTCTTAGCAAATAATCTTTTAGCGGCAAACACAAGCGGCTACAAAAATCATTAGCAATCAACTCTGTCTGATTATAACCTCTTTCTCTTAGTCTCTTTTTGTGCATCGGAACAAAAGTCACTTCATCTATCTTCCAGCCATAGGTGGAAAAAATATCCGCCAAATATTTAGCAAAAATCTCGGCAAGATATCTCGCACCACCATATTTTAGTTTATGAATAAGTAATCTAATATTGCCTTCAAATAAAAATGGCGCCCTAGCAGCAGTAAAATCACAGGGCTGTTGTTTGCAATAGTCGCAAAAATCTGACATATCGGGAATACCTCTGCCACAACTAATACAAAAGTTATCGTTTTTCTCAAAATTGCAGTTATCGCACAAGCTGTAAGGCGGATCGTCAAAAATCTCATTATCACACACGACACATTTAATATTGGATGGACAAAATATTTCAGATAAAATGTGCTTTAGTTTCATCTTTTTGTATGTAAAAACGGCTCACCTATCAAGCAAGCCGTTTCCTCAATTCCTTATTTTGATAATCTTACTGTCTCTCTTGCAATTACCAATTCTTCATTGGTAGGAATAATATAGGCTTTAACTCTGGATGCATTGGTAGAAAGTTCAGCAATTTTGCCTCTGCCCGGATTCTCATTGATAGCAGCGTCGTACTGTAGTCCCAAATATCCGAGATTGTCCATTATTCTCTTTCTTACGATAGTAGTGTGCTCACCCACGCCGCCTGTAAAGGCGATCATATCTAAACCGTTCATAACAGCGGCATAAGAACCAACGTATTTAAGAACACGATACGCAAACATTTCTACTGCCAGTCGTGCTCTGTCGTTACCGTTGTTCATTGCGGAAAGAAGATCCCTAAAATCTGAGCTTATGCCGCTGATACCCATAACACCGCATTTTTTATTGCAGTAGTTAGTGAATTGATTTATATTCATGCCGGTTTTGCCCATAAGGTATTCATGAATTGCAGGATCCAAATCACCGCAACGGGTACCCATAATAAGTCCTTCAAGCGGAGTCATACCCATAGAAGTATCAACACTCTTGCAGTTCTTAACAGCGGTAATGCTTGCGCCGTTACCTAGATGACAAACCACAAGGTTGAAATCTTTTTTACCCATGATTTTTTGAGCTTCGCTGCTAACAAACAAATGGCTTGTGCCATGAAAGCCATATCTTCTCACGCGGTAATTTTTATAGTCATCATAAGTAAGTCCATACATATACGCATAGTCAGGCATTGTGGAATGGAATGTTGTGTCGAATACCGCAACCATCGGTGTATTTGGCATAACCTCTTTACAGGCGCGAATGCCTGTAATGTTTGCCGGCTGATGAAGAGGTGCAAGATCAATATTGTTCTCAATAACCTTCATAACCTGTTCGTTTATAAGCATACTGCTAGTGAAATCTTCTGCACTGTGGACTACTCTGTGCCCTACTGCAGAAATTTCGTTCATACCTTTGATAACACCGTACTGAGGATCAGTTAGTGCTTCAAGAACATACTTAATAGCTTCAACATGTGTTGGCATTGGTTTCTCATTTTTGACCTGTCCGTTGCCTTTATGCTCGATAAAAGAGCCTTCGAGTCCGATTCTTTCACAAACACCCTTAGCGAGTGCGTTTTCGGTTGCCATATCGATAAGTTGATACTTCAACGATGAGCTTCCTGCATTGATAACTAATACTTTCATTAAATTAATCCTCCTATTTCGCCTGTAGTGCAGTCATTGCCACTACATTTACAATATCTTGCACGGAACATCCGCGAGATAAATCATTAACCGGTTTATTAAAGCCTTGACAAATTGGACCGATAGCCTCTGCGCCAGCCAATCTTTGAACCAGTTTATATCCAATATTACCCGACTGTAGATCAGGGAAAATTAGTACATTCGCTTTTCCTGCAACCTTTGAATTTGGAGCTTTAAGGGCGGCAACCTTGTCCACGATAGCGGCATCTAGTTGAAGCTCACCATCTACTGACAATCCAGGCGCAAGCTCTCTAACCTTGGCAGTCGCAGCTATAACCTTATCAACATGCTCGTGCTTTGCCGAACCCATCGTAGAAAAAGAAAGCATCGCAATTCTAGGCTCGATACCTGCAATACTTCTGGCAGAATCAGCCGAAGAAATAGCAATAGCAGCAAGCTGATCGACGTCAGGATTAGGATTAACGGCGCAATCGGCAAACACCATAACCCCGTTATCACCGTAAGGACAATTTTCCGGTAGTATCATAATAAAGCAACTGCTTACAGTAGAAATGCCAGGAGCTGTTTTGATAATTTGAAGAGCAGGTCTAAGAACATCGCCAGTCGAGTGGATAGCGCCCGAAACCATACCGTCAGCCTCACCAAGCTTTACCATTAACGAACCGAAATAGAGCGGATCTTTGGTTTGTTCAAGCGCTTCAGTTGGGGTCATGCCCTTATTTTTTCTGATTTCATACAAGGTCTCTGCGTATTTTGTTCTGTCAATCACTTTAGGATCAATTATTTGAATCCCGTCAAGCGAAACTTCGGCGCATACATTTTTAATCACCTTGCGATCGCCCAGTAAAATTACTTTAGCCAGCTTTTCTTTGGTGATTATCTCTGCCGCGCGAATGTTCCGCTCTTCCTCACCTTCAGGAAGAACGATTGTTTTGGCAGCAGCTCTTGCTCTGTCTTTAATCGACGTTAATAAATTCATAGTTAGCTCCTTAAAAATAGTTTTATTATTAATTTTATGTTATAATAACTAAAGTATCGTTTTTATATTGCCAAATATCGTACTTTTTTTTAATAATAATGAAATAAAGCTTCAACATTCCAATTATATCAAAACAAAAAATAAATGTAAAATGTATCCGAGGGGGATTTGAATTTTAAAATGAATTATTGCGGACTAATATGCGAATATAATCCTTTTCACTCAGGACATTTATACCAGCTAAATGAAATAAAAAAACTTCCTCATATAAATGCCATTATCTGCGCTATGAGCGGCAACTTTGTACAGCGCGCTGAGCCTGCCATAGTTAATAAAAGTATACGCGCAACAATCGCTATAAATGGCGGAGCAGATGCCGTAATCCAAATCCCCGCAGCCTATACTGTTGCAGGCGGAGAAAATTTTTCCTTTAGCGCACTTAATATTTTTAACAAAATAAAAAACCTGAAATATCTTGCCTTTGGCTGCGAAACAACTAATTTTGAATTGCTAAAAACTCTTGCCAAAATCCGCGCAGAAGAAAGCAAACTATTCAAAAAATCTATTCAGGATTACTTAAAAGAAGGATCATCTTACCCCAAAGCCCTTACCTTAGCTACTATAAAGGTTGCCGCCCACTTCGGATACATCGAAGAGGAATGTGCAAAAATATTGAACCGCCCGAATAATATATTAGGTATAGAATACCTGAAAATCATTTATTGCAACAACTATGATATTGAGCCGATTTTCATCAGTAGAATAGATAATTACAATTCTAAATCACTAATCGAAAGGTTTACATCAGCAACGGCTATCCGCGCTGCTGTCTTAAACAAAAATAACGAAGGAATTGAAAAATTTCTTCCATATAGCCCACAGCTACTGGTAGATAATTTGGTAAATTATAATCTATACGACGAACTACTACTATTTTCTTTAAGAAAAGTCGGAACAAATTTTATCAGGCAGCTTGCCGACTGCGCCGAAGGTATAGAAAATAGACTGTACAAAAATACGCTTAAGTATACCAATATCAATGAGGTTCTCGATAAAACCAAAACAAAACGTTACACCTATGCAAGATTAAAAAGAATCGCAATAGAATCGTTGTTAGAAATAACAAAAGACTGCGTAGACACTATTTTTCCGTACGGCAAACTACTTGGAATTAAAAAGACTTTTAAAAAAAATATGTCAGATTTTGGCAAAGAAATTATAGTACAATACAAAGACATGTCAGACATAACAAGCGAAAAATTGCATAATATAATCTCCATTGATAGTGTTGCCGATAATATCTACGCTCAACTCAGCGGTGTACCTGCAGGAAATTTTTTCAAAGATAAGCTGATTGAAATGTAACCTTCTTCATTTTTACCACGTTTGAAAAATGATGAAAGCACTCTTTTCCAAATAGAAAATCTTTGTTTAAAAATATCTTCTCTTATAATGCAAAAATTCCTATGAGTCCAGCTCATAGGAACAATCGTAAGAATAATTTTATTCCTTTTTTCAAATTTAATAACTACGTTACAATCATCTTACATCTCTAATCTTAGCAGCTTTACCGGACAGCTTTCTTAGATAGTATAACTTAGCACGTCTTACCTTACCTTTGCGTACCACTTCAATACGGTCTATTCTAGGTGAATGTACATGGAATGTTCTTTCGATACCTACACCAAAGGAAACACGTCTTACCATAAAAGTCTCTCTAACACCACCGTTTTTGCGGGCAATTACAATACCCTCAAAGGCCTGTAGTCTTTCGCGGTTACCCTCAACTACCTTAACGAAAACCTTTACAGTATCACCAACACTAAAAGTAGCGACCTGCGGTTTCATATACTCTTTTTCGATTGATTGAATTATGTTGCTCATCTTGCACCTCCAAATTTGTTCATTAGCTCATAAAAACAGCCAGCGGAACACTAACCAATATAGTTTACCACAAAATTTCATCTTTAGCAACCGTTTTAATACTATTTTTGAATTAATTATACTTTTGTAGATTGTAAATTAAATTGTCGCACTTTTTAGAATAATCTTTTGTAGCTGTTTATAGTGTGTATTGTTGTTATCTTGTATTAGAGGGATACCTCTCTAATACAAGGCGCGGCATCGAGTTGATGCGGTCTTGGATTTGCCGGATTTGTTTAGGAGTATATGAGCCTATGTTTGAGCCTTTAGAATGTAGCGACGTATCATCTTGTTTATGTTTTCGTTTGTTCCGCGCTCAAAGGCACTGTATGGGTGGCAGTAGTATACGGTTGTACGATTGCCTTTGCTGATTGACTTTTCTAAGAGGGATTGATTTAGAAACTCACAGCCGTTGTCGCAGATTATTCTCTTAAACACTCTTTTAAATTTCCTCATACCGTATTTCTTTTCTAAGCTAAAAAATACATAAAAGAAAATTCATATATCTAGTGGCATTTTTCTAAAGGTGCAGGTCTGACAAAATGGATCAACTGCGCGTGAGTTTGCAAAACCTTTGGCAATCTCTAATGCCTTTTTGGTAGAAATAATATCCGGGAGCATATCGGAAAAAATATTGCCCAAATTGAGTATCCCCTCGCTGTCAAGACAACACGGGACAACCGTACCATCACAAAGAATCGCTATTTGTTTTCTTAAACCTAAGCAAGAATTTTGTATGCGCGGTTCAGCGAAAGAATTTATCGGCCAAATAAATTCTTTTTCAATATCAAAAAGCAAATGATCTGCAATTCTTTGCACTCCGACAGAGTCTAATGATATATCTATACAAAAATTATCAAATATTTTTTGCTTAATTTCAAAAAAATATTTGATATCAGTCCAAGTACGTAAAATGGTAGTTATACCATTTTGGCTCAATCGTTTTGCTGCAAAAAAAACAGCCTCAAGATAGTCGTTCGCAGCCGCCGGCTCAAAATCTTTTAGACAGCTTAATGAAATGTTAACAGCTTTCAATGATGCGTGTTCCGCTAGCATCTGCAAATTTTCTCTGAGCAAAACTCCGTTTGTTGTCAATTTAATCTTTGCATTTTTTGCATCGCAACAAGATAAAATTTCGTTTATTTCAATATTAAGCAATGGTTCGCCAATGACGTGAAGGTAAATATATTCAGTATAGTTTTTCACTCTTTCTAATAAAAACGAAAATTCACGCACAGTCATCGCTTTAAGTTCTCGTTTTGTTTTAGGACAAAAACTACAGCTTAAATTACATATATTCGTAATTTCTATATAAATATTTTTAAATTTTTTCATATTTGAAAAATCCATCAATTGGGAAAACAATATTAGCATCTACAAAAACAAGGTAAATGCTTGTTTTTTGCCATAATTTTTCAGAGCTAATTTTTTTTTATAAATTTTAGCATAAATTTCATAGTATTATTTTTCAAAGATTTCATTACAATAATATTTAGGAGGCTATATGAAACAAAAATATATAAATCTATTAAGACAAGGGATGTTTTCAGATAACTATGATCCGACAGGATCTTATACCGGCAATTATTTAATTGGGTATGAAGAGGACAACGAACCAGAACAAGATGCAGATGATTTATAATAAGCTATACTTTCCAAAGCTCAATTCTTGAAAAATCTAAACTATTGTTAATGCTAAGAAGATATGCGTTTACTAGACAGACCATTGTCGAAAAGTCATAATAAATATGAGCTGTCATTCATACATTTAGTTATTCTAACAATAATTTAAGAAAAGACGCAATCAATAAAATGCACTTAAGAAGAAAACAAAAGTGCATTTTAATGCATGATAATTATCTTAAACAACATAATTTTATTAAAATATACCATAAAACCCGTATTATTTTAAAACTTACGACAAAACGGTATATCTTGTGGAATGAGAATTGTAGCCGTTAATCTCTGCCATATAAGTGTCGAAATTATTTAATATTCCGTTTTTGCCTTCCCACTTGCGTTCATCATAGTTCTTAATTTTAATAGAGGTAATTGTAATAATTTCATTTGGATTATACCAAGGTGACCTAAAAGTAGTATACTGCGGATAATCTGCGCCAAAATTAAGCTTTCTTATTACTTCAAGAGTTGCATTATTAGCATACTTGCCCATAACGGTAAAGCTTTCCCTGTTGGTATTATTAATTCTTGTACTCGGATTATTAACAGCTGAAATCTGATATAAACAAGAAGAATAAGAATACATAAAGCAAAGCAAGCCTTCGGTGTTATTTTCGGTATCAAAATTTAACGCACCGGAATCCTTTTTAAGTCTGTACCAAAAGATATTTTTGACGGCTGATTGATTTTGGCCCCATTCATAGTTGTATTTATCAAATCCAGTAAAGTTTTTGACATACGCCTCATTTTCTGAGCGATGAGTTTCATAATCAGTCATGCCCATAAATCTTAGCCAATCGTTTTGATTGTCATGTATAACCGTTCCGTTATAAAAGCCTTTCATGGAAAGAAACATAAAATTCGCAGCCGCAATAGGCGCGGTATCTTCAAAGATAACAAAGTCCAATTTATCACCGTTGCTCAAATAAATAGTAGCCGTTGGATTGCCTTGCGGTCTTTTCCATTCGTCAATAAGCAATATCGTTACAACAACACCCGTCAAAACTAGCATTATCATAAATATAGCAACAATAATTGTCAGTGGTTTTATTTTACCTCTTGCAACAGCACTCTCATAAACAGTTGTTTCATCGAGTTCAGAAATATCTTCGGTTGCAGATATGGTTTTATTGCTATTTTTAATACTTTTACCGTTCTTCTGTTTTTCACAGTTAAGCTGTTTTCGCTCCTTGGCGGTTAATGTATATTTTTTGTTCTTCATCCTTGTCCCTCGTTTAAATTAGAGTACTATATCATTTAGTCCATGATATTATAAAACAACAAACCTATAAAAATAGTATATATTATTTTTTATTTCTAGTCAATTTTTTTGTACAATAAAATCGCATTGTATCACAACGAATTGTGTATGGAAGCAAAGCTTATTTTGAATTTGGTGATACTATTTTATACCGACACCTAGAAGGAATTCATTGTAAGAATCGGTGCCCGAATCGGTGTTTTCAAATACTCTCATTGCAGCAAGCGCAGCTTCACAAGTATAGTTGATTTCTTCCTTGATATCGATTTGCGCTTCGACCGGCGATATCACACTTGAACCGATTTCTTTAAGGATTTTTGCAATCATACGCTTATGTTTTGCCATGCCATCAGGAAGTCCAGCTTCGGTAAACTTTAGCTCTTTTGTCAGATATGGACTCATTTGCTTTATTTCCGCATCCAATGTCTCAGGCAAAACTACTATGCCCATCAAAGCCAGAATGTCCGGATTTTCATTGAATAAGTTGCTGCTCTTCTCGTCGACAGCCATATTGCTATTTAGAAATAGTATTTCAACAATGTATTTATCTGTTTTTCTAAGCGAAACAGCCATTCTGTTTCCTTCCTTAATAGCTGCAAATGCACTATTAAGTTTAAGAATTAGCTCAATGAGTTTTTCTCTATTTGTGCAAGTTAATCTAATAACATTTGTATACCAATCTAGCTCGACAATGTTAATATACGGATATTCTGACGATTTTAGTTTTTTCAACTCAGGCGCCTTTTGGAGCGGTAATTGCTTTACGGTACCTATAAAATATCCGTGACCTTTAACCTCATCCATAACAACCAAGTAGTTCGGAGCAAGCTGAACAAAATCAAACAGCTTTTTTAGTCCCGCAATATTAATTTTAAGCGGTGAATGATCTCGTCCGACAGCATAACCCAATCCTTGTACATAAGGATTCTCCTCAAGCTGCCAAAAATAGTCTTCCCCATCCAATTCTATCGGCACGCGTCTCATTGTTCTATATTTGCCAAAACCTTCAATTTCTGGGCATCTTGTACAACTTGGATATTTATTAATCTTCTCATTAGTGTTCTTGGCAATGAAAACTTCAATTTTGCCCTTTGTGCCTTTTGCTTCCCAATGCTTAAGAATATTGTGGAACTTGACATATCCGCTTTTTAAGTTATATTCGCTAAGCCACAAAAATGCCTTTGCTGATTTACTGCGCTCCATAAGATCGTTGAATGTATCTGCAATTTCGCCGGGACGCTTGATTAGCAATGTCATGATTTCGGTTTCTAGCACAGTTCTGCCATCTTCAGATACAATTCCGTTTTCTACTGCATAGCCGGATATTTGGTTAAGTAGCTGATAAGGATTCTGCATTCCCTCTATCATATCCACACTAATTTCATATTCCTCGTAATCGGTAATATTGAGTCTTTGAATTATACGATTGCGCGTAAAAATTAAATCTAAATCATCCAATAACAGATTTTCCTGCGCATAAACCATTAAGCTATCAATCAATACATTAATATTCATTTCTAATCTCCTTATAATTAAAGTTAGTTTCCGGTTAATTTCCGGATTGTTTACATTGATAAAATTTATAAATAAGTCGAATTCGACATAATTCTTGTGTATTTTAGTCAGGTTTCGCTAAATTTATATGCTTTTCTATCGTAAAGTTATTCCACGGCTCTTTTTCATTTTCCGGAAATACCTTGAACACCATAAATTCTCCGCTGATGGGATGCTTGAACTTAAGACTATAGGCAAACAAAGCTAGGCTGTCGCTCATTTTGCCATCTTCCTTTCCGTACTTTGTATCCCCGTAAATCGGGCAACCTATTGCCGAAGTTTGTACACGCGCTTGATGTCCTCTGCCTGTAATAAGATTTATAGTTACAAGGGAAAGTTCATTACGATCTTCAAGCACAACATAATCAAGTTCGGCTCTTTTTGCCCCTTCGGTTGATAGCGGCACAATTTTTACAACGTTATTTTGTTCGTCCTTTAGTAAATAATTAATAAGCTTTCCACGCCTATTTTTCGGTACTCCGCGCAAAACCGCAAGATACCGTTTTTCAAAAACACCTTCGGTTATCTGCGCACAAAGACGTGATGCCGCCTTACTTGTTTTTGCAAAAACCATAACACCGCTCGTAGGTCTGTCTAATCTGTGTACAAGCCCTACAAAAGCATCGCCCGGCTTATTGTATTTTTCTTTGAGATAGTCTTTAAGTAGCGTAAGCATATCCACATCACCTGAGGAGTCCGCTTGCGTAGGTATATTTCGTGTCTTAATCACTACCAACAAATGATTGTCTTCAAAAATTATTGCCGGCTCGTTTTTTTTCAAATTGTTATATGCCTCCATTAAAAAATCTTTATAATTTATTCTAATACGTCTAGTCATGCTTTAACGTAATAAAAGGAATTTAACTTTCGCGTGTCTTCTATTTTTTCGTCCATAACCCACATGCGCCGCATGGCAGGAGAATGTTTTCGTCAGTTGGCAGGCATAACTCGTAGCTGTTTAATGTCCCATTAAAACCGCTTAAAGTCAGTGAGAGGATATTTTCAATTACCGTAGGCTGTAATCCGGTAGTGTAGCTATTAATAAGGAAAAAAAGCGGATTGTCTGACAAAACCTCAGTAGAAAGCTTTACAAAATCAAACAAATCGTCCTCAAGCTTCCATAATTCTTTTGAGGGACCTCTACCGTAGCTCGGTGGATCCATTATAATCGCTTCGTATCTCTTTCCCCTTCTTATCTCACGTTGAATAAATTTTGTACAATCATCAGTAATATAACGTATTCCACCGTCTCTCACGTCCGATAACTGTGCATTTTGCCTTGCGCGTTCGTTCATTCCCTTTGCCGCGTCAACATGAGTTACCTTTGCGCCCGATTTTGCACAGGCAACCGTCGCGCCGCCCGTATAAGCAAAAAGATTAAGAACATTTATTTCACGAGGCTCTGATTCGATCAAACCGCGCATAATATCCCAATTCGCTGCCTGCTCCGGAAAAAGCCCGACATGCTTAAAGCCCATTGGTTTTACCAAAAACTTTAAATCCTTATAGCCTATAATCCATTCTTCAGGTAAGTTTTTATAATTATCCCAATAACCGCCTCCGGAAGAATTACGCACATACTTGGCATCAATATTATAATATTTCGACGGCTCTTTTTCACTACGCCAAATGATTTGAGGATCAGGACGCAGTAATATATGCTTGCCCCACCTTTCTAGCTTTTCGCCTTTTGATGTCGATAGTATCCTGTAATCCGTCCAATCGTTTGCAATCAATTTGCGCCCGATCATATTTTTTCCACCAATAGCGTTACCTTATATCCGTTGATATCGGTTTCTACTCCGTTAAACAAGTTAGATTTAGAAACAATCTCGTCGGACAAGGTATCGTAAGATATATCTGACCTAAATTTCTCAATAACAGCCGCAATATTTTCCGAAGCCGAATAGCTTAATTTTATATGGTCAACAACTTCAAATCCACTTTCCTTACGCATATTCTGAATCTTGCTTATAAGCTCTCGTAAAAGCCCTTCGTCGATAAGATCGTCCGTCAATGTGGTATCAAGTACCGCAGTTATGCCCTTATCGTTATGAGCAGCAAAACCCTCGCGGCTCTTTGTGCCCACAAGGATATCCTCCTCGAAAAGCTCCGCCGTAAAACCATCTTTGTTGATTTTATAGACGCCATCCTTTCTGATCATGTAAACAACCTCGTCTCCATTCTCTGAAAGAATCTGTCTAATAAGTGCAAGTTTTGCACCGAACTTGGGCCCTAATGTTTTTAGCTGAGGCTTAACCTCGAAGCTGATATATTCTCCCGCGTCTCTAATAAACTCTATCGTTTTAACGTTAAGCTCGTCTCGGACAATTTCTAGCATTTCCATATCAAGATGAGCTACGTTAGAGCCTGAAATCAACAGCTTGGAAAGCGGCTGTCTGTTCTTTACCCCTGAGCTGTTTCTTGCAGCGCGACCTACGGTCGTTATGTTACGAACAGCCTCCATCCCTTCTTCCATATCCTTACTGATTAGGCTCTCGTCCACATTAGGAAAATCGCAAAGATGAATGGATAGCGGCGCATTTTTATCTACGCTAAGAACAATGTTCTTATAGATTTCTTCGGCGACGAAAGGAGTAAAAGGCGCGGTAATCTTTATAAGATTAAGCAGTACGGTATAAAGAGTCATATATGCGCTTACCTTATCCGAGCCCATACCCGAACCCCAATATCTCTCTCTACACCTTCTGACATACCAATTTGAAAGATCATCGGTAAACGCTCCGATTGCCCTTGCGCATTCGGTTATCTTGTAGTTTTCCAGTCCCTCATCCACAAATTTAATTAGCGAATTAAGTGATGATAAAATCCATTTATCCATCATTGAAAACTTGCAATCCTTGAGACTGTACTTAGTTGGGTCAAACTTATCAATTTCGGCGTAAAGAATATAGAAGGAATAGGTATTCCATAGTGTTCCCAAATATTTGCGCTGTACTTCGCTTATGGCTTCATCGTTGAATCTTGACGGGATCCACGGCAAAGAATTCGTGTAGAAATACCATCTAACTGCATCCGCGCCTTGTTTATTTAAAATTGCCCATGAGTCAACAACATTACCCTTGTGCTTGGACATTTTTTGCCCATCCTTATCGTTAACATGACCTAAAACTATACAATTAGAAAATGCAGGTCCGTCAAAAAGCAGAGTTCCAATAGCATGCAAAGTATAGAACCATCCTCTTGTCTGATCTACCGCCTCGGAAATAAATGAAGACGGAAAAGTTTTTTCAAATAATTCTTTGTTTTCAAACGGATAATGCCATTGAGCAAAAGGCATTGCGCCCGAATCGTACCAACAATCGATAACCTCCGGAGTACGAGTCATATGATTGCCGCATTTATCACATTTAATCTTTATAGCGTCAACAAAAGGCTTATGAAGTTCAATCTCTCCTTCGATTCCGCCCAATCTCTTTAGCTCTTCCTTTGAACCGACGGCGATTTTGTGTCCACAATCGGCACAAACCCAAATCGGTAGCGGCGTACCCCAATACCTATCCCGCGACAGCCCCCAATCAACAACATTCTCAAGAAAGTTTGCCATACGGCCTTTGCCGATAGTGTCGGGCATCCAATTTATGCGCGCATTATTTTCAAGCAATCTTTCCCTTAGCTTAGACATCTCGATAAACCAAGTATTTCTCGCGTAATAAAGCAGCGGAGTGTCACAGCGCCAGCAGAACGGATAATTGTGCGTATGCTTTTGTACGCTGAACAGTAATTCTTTTTCTTTTAGGTCTGAAATAATATGTTTGTCCGCATCCTTGCAGAACATTCCCTCAAATTTGCCTGAACCCTTAATAAATTTACCTTGCTCATTAACCATCTGCAAAAACGGTAAACCATATTTTCTACCTACCTTGGCATCGTCTTCACCAAAGGCCGGCGCAATATGAACAATACCTGTACCGTCGGTAAGCGTAACATAGTTATCAATTGTAATCGTAAAACTTTTACCATTCTTTTCTTTAAGGAAATCAAAAAGCGGCTCATATTTTTGTCCTTCAAAAACTTTACCCTTCTTTGTTTCCAAAACTTTATACTCAGTAAAATGTTTAGAGACAAGGGCGGAAGCCAAAATATATCGTGTTCCTTCCGATTCAATCAAAGAGTATTCGTGATCGGGTCCCATACAAAGCGCGGTATTACTCGGCAATGTCCATGGAGTAGTTGTCCATGCAAGAAAATAAGTGTTGTCAAGCCCTTCTGCCTTAAACTTAGCGATCGCAGTTTGCTCTTCAATATCTTTGTATCCCTGTGCAACCTCATGACTGCTTAATGCGGTACCGCATCTAGAACAGAACGGCACAACCTTGTGTCCCTTATAAATAAGGCCTTTATCAAAAATGGTTTTTAAGGACCACCAAACAGACTCGATATATTCGTCCTTATATGTGATATAAGGGTTGTCCATATCGACCCAGTAGCCTACACGCTCGCTCATTCTTTCCCATTCAACCTTATATTTCCAAACGCTCTCTTTGCATTTTTGAATGAACGGAACAACGCCATATTTTTCTATATCCTGTTTTCCATCCATGCCAAGAGTTTTCTCGACCTCAAGTTCGACAGGTAACCCGTGAGTATCCCAACCGGCTTTTCTAAGAACATGGTAGCCCTTCATAGTGCGGTATCTAGGAATAATGTCTTTCATTACACGAGTCAAAATATGCCCGATGTGCGGTTTTCCATTAGCAGTTGGCGGTCCATCATAAAATGAAAATTCCTTCCCGCCCATCGTCTTTTCAAGGCTCTTTTTAAAGACCTCATTTTTATTCCAATACTCGATTATCTCAAGTTCACGTTTTGCAAAATCAAGTGATCCGCTTACCTTCTTATACATAATTGACCGCCCGTATTTTATAATAATAAACGCATTACACCTCGATAAGCTTGACCGAAGCGTTATGCTCATTTGATATGTTATTTCAGCGCCAAGACAAATCGTTTGCCTTCTTTTAACGCAAATAAACTGACCTATCCGCCTTTTCTTCATATTATTATATCCGAAACATCCTTCTAAGTCAATAGGTTTTTTATATGTTTATTCCCTAAAGTCAAACTGCCGTTTATTAAATGTCTTTATCGACAAAATATTTTCGCGATTTCACCTAATATCAATTATTTATTCTGATGCAAGTTTCTGCCAAAAACATCGATCATTGCACACCTCGCCTATAACGACAAAACTATTATTTGCACAATCATTATTAGTTGTTTTGCCTCCATTCTTTAAAATATTATTCCGTTTAAACCCTAACGCCATTATCTGCAGCCATAACATTATCAATTTTTTTCTGAAATCTTTGTAAGATTTCAGCGCAGTAGCCAAAACAATATTTCTAGCCATTATTCTATCATTTTGCCAAACACTAATTCTGAATCTTTTAAGCAAGCAAAAACTCCTGTAAAATCATTAATGCGGGCACAAAATATATTTTACAATCAAGAGTATTTCTGTTATACTTTCTATTAATTAATGCATCCATAGTGAAATGGATATCACGAAGGTTTCCGGAGCCTTTATTTCAGGTTCGAATCCTGATGGATGCGCCAAATCAATATAATCCGAACCAAGTAATCGTAACAAGCGACTGGTTCGGATTTATTTTTTATTTGGAAAATTTGTAATTTATAAGTATTAATTTTCTAAAAAGCTGTGAATTCACTTCTTACGATTAGAGGAGTGCTTAAGTAACGTTGACTAATAAGATAAAATTTGCTATAAAGGAAGCATGGAAATAATAAGGAAGAAAGAAGAGCGTAAATGCCCTAAATGCGGTGAAACATCAGGACAAATGAATAACGGACACAATCGTTCCGGTACGCAAAGACGTATTTGCAGTAGCTGTAATGCCACATATACTATAAAGCCAAAGAAACACGCTTTATTAGAAAAAAATTTAAGCAATTCATTATCTAAAGTTTTAATTGAAGAAATAAAGAAAGCCTTGAATTATTTTCTTATAACTCATACTAGTTATTATAGAAACTTTGTTATTGAGCAGTTACAGTTGAAACTTGATTTTGATTTATAAATAAGATTTAAGTAGCGTTATGAGAAAATTGGTAAAGAGATTTTAGAAATTCAAATATGAAAAAAACCGAATAGCTTTAACGATCCGTATGATACACGATTTTTCTTAGATGAGAAAAAGATATTAAATAAAATTTATAAACATCTTAGAAAAGATAAAATCGATCAATATTCATCAAAAAGCACACGCAATTCTACTAGGTATTTGTTTGATTTGATAATAGATCATTTTAATACAATTCGAAACATGATTGGCATTGCTTGCTTCTGCAAAACAGTAAAGAATGAGATTATGTGATCGCACTATGCGGCTAACGGAAAAGGTTTTGCTTTAGAGTATGATGCATTCGACATCAATACTATGCTGTCAAAGTACAAAAAAAATTCCCGCCTAATAAAATCATAAATGGAGCATTTGTACCAAATTTGAAATATCGCTTACAGAGCGTAATATATAAAGATTATAAGAAAGATTTTACAGAACTATTTTTGAATTTTGCCCTTTTCTTTGCTTCTTTCTCACAACATGATGAGGAAAATCAAAAGATAGAATTATATAAATTTGCAAAAAGCAATAGAAAAGAGTTGCAAGAATTACTTGATCATACCATTTTTTTAAAAAAGCCCAGTTGGAGTTATGAAGACGAATGTAGGTTAGTGGTACATAATAAAGAATATAATGATAAACCTAAAGACAAAAGTAATTTTTCTTTATTAAAAATAGCGTCAAAGGCAATAATTCGTTAGTTCTTGAAGCTGAGGAAATCAAAAAAAAATTTATATAGTATCAACTCTGCCCTGGACCCACTTTTCAAAATCTTCGATTTTGAAAAGTTTATTCGATAGCTTTGCTGCGGGATATTAAACCTTTGTTATTCCCGCAAAATTGCCCTTGCCGGCAGGCATTTTTGCTCCTGGAATAAAACGTAACGCCTACGGCTACCGCAACTTTCATCGCTTTCGCAATCGCATACTTCACTGTTGCGCCTAATCCGCCTCGACGAAAAAATTTTTCCATTCAGGGTACCCTGAATGGAAAAACACAATAACTTATATTAATTCTTTTGTACTAACCTATACCACAACATTTGACATTGAGTCCTAATTTCTTTTGTATTAAGCTGCATCACATCATTTGACATGGACTTTTTGTTTTAATTTTTGTGGTCATACCTTGCGGTTGAATCGCCGAGATATTTCTTTTTTCAATTTCTCTAATGAACTATAATAAAAGATATTAAACGCCAAGGTAAGCCATGGACACCCACTTCCATCTTAGTTTTTAATCCAGATGGCATAGAGAGTGGCACCGACAGGAACGTGTCTTATCTCTTTGATATTGTACTCAAATTCTGTGCCGCCCTTGACCGTTGTCCAACCACCAAAGGTGTAGCCCTCGCGAATAGGCACAGACATACCTAGTGGCGCATTTTGATTAAGCGGATTAGTGTCTGTTTTTGTAAATGATTCTAAATAGGTCTTATCCGCAGACAACACGCTACCCCATACTACAGGACGGTTAGACGAGTTCCAACGAAGAGTCCAACCTACAGGCCGCTCAGAATGCTCGGTATATATTGTCAATTGGTTACAACCATAGAAGGCATTATTATTGATTTCCTTGACATCAGCAGTTAGTGTAATACTCTTAATTCCTTCACACTTGAAAAATGCATAAGCGCCGATTAGTTTAAGGTTGACAGGAATGGTAAGTGCTGTAACCTTACTCAAATTATAGAAGGCATACGATCCTATCGTCTCAACGTTACTGCCCAAGGTAAGGCTATTAACTTCAATACAATTATAAAAAGCTTTTTCGCCTATCGTCTTTGCATTGTCACCGATATTTACTGTCATTAGTTTCTTACAACCGTAGAAAGCATAGTCACCAACACGCTCTAATTCTCTTGGCAATTTTGCATTTGCAAGGTTTTCGCAATTATAAAATGCGTAATCACCAATTTCTTTGACTTCATCGGCGAAGTTAACTGACGTAAGCGAAGAGCATTTAAAGAAAGCGTTTGAGCCAACTCGTTTTACACCACTCGGTATGGAAACAGTTCCCAAATTTATACATTTGTAGAAAGCATAGTCGCCAAGTTCTGTTAACCCGCTAGGCAAGGAAACGCTAGTGAGACTGCTACAACCAAGGAAGGCCGAATTTCCGATGCTTTTAATCGTGGAAGGTAAGGATATTGATAACAGATTGGTGTTTTTATGGAATGCAAACCTACCTATTTTTGTTATTTGATTTCCTATTATGATTGAGGAAAGTGCTTCGCAATTATAAAAGGCATAATCTCTTATTTCAGTAACCGAGTTAGGAAGTTCAATATCAACGAGCATGGTACAACCATAAAATGCCGCGATATCTATTATTTTTATAGTAGATGGGATATTTATACTAGCTAGCCCATCGTAAGCATACAGAGCGTAGGTACTTATTCCCACTGTTCCGTTTCTAATACTTGCGTTCATTATGGTTTTGTCCTTGTATCCGACTAACCAATTGCCCGCATATACTAAATCGGATGCATTGCTCCAAAGCGGCGTAGAGAAAAAGGCGGAAGTACCGATAGTAGTAACAGTGCTAGGTATTGTTATTTGTGTTATTCCGGTTATATAAAAAGCGTATTCTGATATAACTTCAAGCCCTTCAGGAAGGTTAATTTTTTCCAATTTTTTGCAATTAGAGAACGGCATTACGCCAATACGCTTTAGCGAACTAGGTAATACAACTTCTTTTAGTTCCTCCATGCTTTGGAATCCGTAGTCGGCTATTCCAAGAGTCCCCTCTTTTATCGTTATTTTTTCAATAGTATTTTGAAGTTCAGTATTCTTATAACCGACAGCCCATGTACCGACATAGACGATATCATCAACACAATTGTCCCATAATGGTGTTTCGTTAAAAGCATTTTTACTAAGTTTTTGTGTACGCGCAGGGAGGTCAATATTTTCCATACTAATATTCTTCAAGAAAGCATAATCTGATATCTTAAGAGCTTCGGTACCGCCATCCTCAAAAATAATCGAAGTGAGTTCAGTACATTCTGAAATAGCATAGTTACCAAGAAAAGTAACGCTCTTAGGAATAGTAATAGTTGCCAGTTTTTTACACTGATTGAATGCCGAACGAGCGATGGTAGTTACTCCGCTGCCGATAGTCACTTCGGTCATAACATCGCAGTTTTGGAAAGCAGACTCTTCTAAATTCGTAACCGAATCAGGAATTACTATATTTTTCAGACTTCTGCAATCGGAGAAAGCATTCTTGCCGATAGATACTAACGTATCCGGAAGGGTTATTTCCTCCAAACTACGACAATACATAAACATCCCTTCGGGAATTGCTTTGATTCCTGCCGGAAGCTTAACGTTCTTTAATCCTCTGCTACCCTGAAAAATATATGTTCCGATATTGGTTACGCTATCAGGAATATCAAGTTCAGAAAAATCTGCCGCATTGTAAAAGGCTCTTGAACCAATAGATTTAATATTATTTCCAAGCTTAATGCTTGTAACTCTTGAACTGGCAAACGCAGAATCCCCAATACTTGTAATAGGCAACCCCCTGTGCATATCGCGCACTTCAACATCTCCCGTAGACCTTGAAGCCGAGGAAAGCTGGTATGCCGTACGGTCATTAATAAGGATAAACATGAATCTGTAATCCGGCTCTATCTCAAACTCAATAGGCTCTGACCAATCCGAATCACCATAATATCTGTCATTGCTGATAGCCTTTACGCGTATAACGTATTCGTCAGGCTCTAAATCAGCTACAGAATAGGAGGCAGTTTTGGAAGTATATTTTTTGCCATTGATATCCAGCCTAAAGCTGCCCGCGCTAGGATCACCCAACCATTCAAGAAGATTTTTCTCGTGATTTATAGTTAAATTTACAGGTTGATGTAGCTTGACCCTATTGCATGCCGCTAAAATGCTTAGACTGCATAGTATCACAATACTCATAAGCAGTAGCAATCCACGCTTTTTCATTTTAATCTCTCCTTCCCATCGGAATAGCTGTCGACGGTCGTTAATGTATACCTAATTTTAGTTCCTTCTTAGTTTTGTAGTCCCTGTAAATTTCATGTGGCCACTTAAATTTGAACTTTCTGACTGCAATATCAAGCAAAAGCAGCAATATCGCAATAAGCATAAACTCTATTTGCGGCGTGTGAGTCCGTGGTATAGCAAATTCTAATTCGTTAAATACTTTCGCAGCCTCAGAACTCTCTAAAAATGTTCCGTTAGCATTTTCTGCCAATTGTTGCACCAAATCCTCACCGTCTTTCAAATCTCTGAACATATTGTATTCCTGCGAGTACGAAAAAGTCCTGTAGGAATAGTATGAGGTTTCCGAAACTAATGCACCTTGAGCATCCTTTTTTTCTATTGTTATCTTATAAATGCCCGGCTCTTGTATTTCGTATACCATTTGGGCAAGATTCCCGACAACAGGCGGCTTTGCCGTTTCAAAGGGCACAGATGAAGTATCCAAATTGATTGCACTCACCTCAAAATATTGCCCTTCTTCCATTTTCGAGGTTATATCTAAGTAGGTTTTATAATTGTCATCCTTATATTTAACTTCTATTTCCTGCTCTCTTATAGATTGAAACGGCAGTAATGCTTGTATAATATTCGTTATTATCAATCGGCCTGTCTCGTTGTTCAAAAAGTCTCGCCCCCATTCGCCGCCGCTTAAGTTACTCATGAAACTGCCTACTCTTCCCTCTCCGTATTTCCATTGCGCATATACCGGAACATACTCTCCCATTAACGGTATTTCTATTTCCGCTCTCGGCTTCGTTCCGTAAAAACCGCCGAGACCAGGTATATTGCTTGCCGTTACATTTTTTACTACTTTTGTTATATCTTTAATAACCGGAGTGAACGGCTCCGGAATATAAGTAGTAATGTCAGGCATCTTAACGTCTTGCGCCATAAGCCTTGGTACATCACCGATATTACTTGCTTGTATATTATAATAATTACCTTTACCTGCAGCTGCCATATCGCGGCAAAGCGCTATGCCTGTAGAAGACGCGCCGATAGAAAGAACCGATACGGTTATTCCCGCCGACCTATTATAATCTTCAATCAAAGTGATAAAGCTTCGTTCTCCCGCAAGAGGGTCTCCGTCAGATAAGAAAATAATGTGTTTCTTTTCTACATTACCCAGTGATTGCAATGCACGGCTTGCCATCTCTATCGCGCCGCTAAACTCGGTATCTCCGCCCGCCTTTATGCCGGTTATCGAATTAAGAATGGCTTGTCTTTCTGTTACCGGCGTAATTTTAATAACTTCTTTTGGAGTCATCGCAAATGTGATAATACCGACATAATCTCTTTCATTAAGAACCTTAATGCAGTCTACAGCACCGCGTTTAACTAATTCTATGCGGGTTTCGCCTGTTCCTATACCTGCATCCTGCTCCATACTTCCCGAACGGTCCAAAACCAAAACAACTCCTAACGGCGGCGTGTAGTTGATAGATTGAACAGGGAGCATTTGTTGATAGAGAGTCTCAACTCCTTTATCATACATATCCGTCATAGAGTAAGTATTCTGCGAAACCTCGCCATTAGAAGTTTTATCACCACCGACAGTAAACAATCCGCCGCCAAGCTGACGGACATAAGTATTAAGAATAGAATCAAATCCATCCGGCATATCCGCATTTGCTATATTGACAAGCACTACTTCATCGTATTCTCGTAATTCGCTCAAGGTCTTTGGAGCATTAGCTATATTTCTGATTTCGGTTTGATATTCTCCGTCTTTCAATATTTCCTCAAGGCTGTACGATTCATTAGAACTACGCTCCAAAATCAGCACCTTATCGTACTTTTCCATAAATAAATATGAATAATAAGAATTGTTCTGAGAAAGTACATCGCCGGTAGATTCAAGTCTTAGAGTTATCTGATGCAATCCATAATCTTCAAAAACATGCGAAAGTGTAATCTCCTGTGTTCCGACAGACAAAGGAATTGGAAACGGCCCATATTCAGCTCCGCCGTCTAATAATTTAACCTTTGCGTCACCTGAAAAGTTACTATCAAGCGTGAATATAATATCTGCCGTATCACCTTTGGCTACATTATAGTCCGGTAGCTTAATACTGGAAATTTGCACTTCTTTATCAGAACTTTCCTTGGAAAAACATACCGAATCAACCTTGATTCCTTGTGTAGCAAGGTTCAAAATTACGTCCAATGCCGATCCGTCAGTTTCAAGTCCATCTGTAATGAGTACTATCTTTCCGCTCTGAGGGTCGGAAAACTTAGTTGCGGCAAACCTTAGCGCAGCTGCGATATCCGTTCCGCTGTCATCGACATCGACAGCCATTCTGTATTTTCTAAAGTGTTCAGTAGTATTATAGCTAAGTTCAGCCGCATAAATCGGTTCACCATAACCAAATGTGATAATTCCTACCTTGAATTCTTTCTTTGTATTATCAATTATTTCTTTTACAAAATCGTCTTTATCACCCTCAACAGCCTTATTACTATAAGATATGTCGACAAGCACAATTATCTCATTTCTTAAATTAGGCTCATCATAATGGTAGGTTAAGCCAGCTAGCACACATACGCTAAGCAGTATAACTGTCATGTGTAAAATCATCGAAATAATTCTGTTTCTTGTTCTTCTGTATTTTTTTGACAGCCTAAAATACGGCCAAAGCGTAAATCCCAATGCCGGTATCAATAGCAGTAAAACCCATGGTGAAACAAATGTTATCGGAAACATTCCTACTTTCCTCCCTTATTATATTTGCTCTCTTGAATGCAGGAACCATTCTAAAAATAATAGCGCTACTAATGTTGATGCAACGAAAACTGTCAAGTCAAGCGAATCCGGCAATCCAACTTTCTTATCAACATAAGGATTAGCAAGTTCTAGCTCCATTCTGGCAAAATTGCTTTGATTTCGATTTATTTTCACAAAAATAGTTTGCTTTGCCAATAAACCCGATATAAGTTCCTGATCTATAGTGTATGTTCCGGGTTGGTTAACCGTTAGTAACGTCTGAAATTCGGTAGTTGTATTGTCCGTAGAAGAATCTATCCCAGGACCGCTCAATTCTATTTCAACGCCTCGCATATTTAAATTAACAGTATCATCCACATCGTAAACAAATTGTGTTATGGTTGACGGTAAGAAATAGTTGAACAGATTAAGCATCAAAACCGGCAACTCTAATAAAACCGGTATATCAGAAAAGTGAACGCTGAAAAGCATTACCGCAATTCTTGAATTAAGCTCTTTTTTAACAAGAAAAACAGGGTCGTCACCACACATGATAATGGGCTCAAATTCCGGATAACTCAGCACCTTTCTGTAAATCGTCAGCATAATTCTTTCGCAGTTAATAAAATTTAACAACGGATGATCGTCAGAAGCTGCCGTTAAATAATTTACATCAGTCTTTTCCCCTGTTTCATTCCCTATGATTACGCCGAGATTTGAAGATGTTTTATCCGGATTGACAACCAAAACGGCACCATCTGTGGGTAACTCAGGCGGAATATCATGCTCGTAAACATAAAAATCGAAACCTGTTGTAATATATTCATTGTTCTTTGGAATATTTTGTACCAATTCTATAGCAAAACGAGTGTCTATTACGGCTCTTAATGCCATTAACGCGCCATACATAAAGTCGTTAGGCTTAGAACTGGAGTATAACACATTGATTATTTCTTTTTTATTTCCGTATAAATAAAACGAGTTATCGTAATAAAAAGAATCTGCTTCCAAGACATAGGCGTATACTTCTTCAAAACTAATTATATTCAATCCCTTGAAACTTGCAATCTGAGAAATTCCGCCTGTACAGGTAACACTCTTGTTCTCTTTAAGCGTTGCAGGGCCGATTTCCATGCCGTCTATGTTATACCTTGCTCCTCTTATCTCCAAATATACCGAAAACTCGGAGTTGGCGTTATAACTTGCAACTTCGACATCAAATATATAATAGTTCTCAATGATAGTAGTTTTTATATCCAAAACAGCAACATTCCAATCTTCGTTTGAAACATTGACAACTTGCACATTGCCCTTATTGACATAATTAGTACCTGTAAAAAACAATACCTTACTAAGAGAGTTTTCCACAAGCACGCTCTCCGCAAGGGCCATAGCTCCTTCAACATCGGCTTCGCCAAACGTACACTTCAAATCATTTTTATCGACTAATGGATTAAGAGAAGCGTTAAGCTCATCGACAGACTCGGTACGTACAATTATATATTCGGCTTTCTTTCCTGCAAGTATTACAGTAATCGCGCCACCTTCATCTATAGTTTGTTTTCCGGTGCTTCTGACCTCAGAAACCGCACGTTCAAATCTCGTGCTGTCTTCCTGCTGTGCAAGCATACCGGCAGAAGCGTCAATTATAAGGATTTTTTCCTTGCCCATAGTTTCGGCATCGCCCTCAATAATAGGCCAAGCCATAATCAATGCGCAAGCAACTATCGCAAGTAATTGACATATAAATATAAGAATATTTCTAAATTTATTGATCGGGAGACGGCTTTTTCTGTATTTTAAACTAAGTCTCCAAACATAAGTACTTGATATTATTTTTTGCTGATGATTTTGCTTTATTATGTATATAATGATTAACGCTATAATACCAAACAAACCCAGCAAGCCCCATGGCTCCTTAAAGATATTCATCATACCATTATACCTGCCCTTAACAATTCACCAAATAACACTTTTTCAATAACGCTATCTGTACGCACTGTAATAAAATCCGCCCCTCTTGATCTCGTAAAGGTCTTCAACTCACCAACCAACTCGTTCATTGCTTCTTGGTAAGCCTGTTGCATTCCGCGAGTAACCCTGATACGCATGTTCTTCGTATCGGATAAATCCGACGACTCAGCATCCAACAAATGCATTCTGCCAGTATAAGTCGGATCTATTTCTTCGGGAGACATAATTTGCATTAATAAAACCTGTTTTTTCTTGTGACACAAAAAGTTAACCGCCTTCTTCCAATCGCTATCGGTAAAGAAGTCGGAGATAATAACCGTCAATCCGTCGTTGCTGCCAATATCAGGACAACTCATAATAGCAGATGCAATGTCGGTACCTCCCGAAAAATCTATCCGCTCAAGGTCACCTATCGCTTTGAAGAAGGTTGTTTTTCCTACGATCAATCCGCTTGGATCATCACAAATATTCTCTTTCATGAGTTTAAAAGAAACCTTATCCATATTATGGACAGATAAAAAACCCAATGCCGCTGCTATTGCCAGCGCATAAGCTCCTTTTGCCGGATTTGTTTTTCCCATTGACGCAGAGCAATCGATAAAAACCTGCGTATGCATTTGACGCTCGTCTGTAAACAATTTCAAATAATGCTTTTCGAATCGGCTGAACAAATTCCAGTCGATTCGGCGAATATCATCGCCCAACATATATTCGCGGTAGTCCGAAAACTCTACAGTTTGGCCATATGTACGCGTCTTGTGCTTCCCGCCGAAAAAACCTGCCAAATTTGCGTTAAACTCCAATGACATCGTCTCTAGCCGATTAAAAAATTCATCGTTAAGGTGTGAGATTTTCATTGTTTTCCCCAAAATCTACTGACGCTTACCTTTTGTCCGCGTCCTTTGCCGCAGCTTGCTTTTACGCCGCTTCAGCAATACACTTCGCCCAATTCTTTCATAGCACTGCATAAAAGCGTTCAGAAACAATCGGGCTAATGTATTTACTATTAATTCTTCTTTTATTTCAAGATTTCATTTGCCGGATCGATTTTATATTCCTTGTTTAGCTCTTTTAGCATCATACTTATTACGTCATCCGGCGTAATCCTCTCTGCAATTGCTTCGAAATTAAGTTTTAAGCGGTGACGGAGTACAGGATATGCAAGTTCATCCAAATCTCTATACGAAACATTAAATCTTCCATTTAATAATGCTTTTACTTTAGCTGCAGAGATTAATGCCTGTCCCGCTCTAGGTCTGGCCCCATATCTAACGAATTTTTTAGATGCAGTCGTCGGGCATTCGCTTGACGGATGAGTCGCAAGAGTAACGCGCATTGCATAGTTCATTACTTCCTCAGCTACAGGAATATGATTAGCTATACGGCGCATCTCTAATAGTTGATCGCCGCTACAAGCAGCCTCCGCAACCTCTGCCATTGTCTTTTGAGTCATGTTTACTATGCCCTCTAGCTCAACCAGATTAGGATAGGAAACTACCAGTTTGAACATAAAACGGTCCATCTGTGCTTCAGGTAGCGGGTACGTACCATCTTGCTCGATCGGGTTTTGAGTTGCAAGTACAAAGAACGGTTCGTTTAGCTTTCTTGATACACCCATTACCGTAACCGTATGCTCCTGCATCGCTTCTAACAGCGCGCTTTGCGTTTTTGGCGTAGCACGGTTAATCTCGTCCGCAAGGATAATATTACTGAAAATTGGACCCGGTTGAAAACTAAATTTGGAATCGCCCTTTTCGTCCTTAACTATAATGTTAGTTCCGGTTACGTCCGCAGGCATTAGGTCGGGGGTAAATTGTATTCTTGAAAAAGGAAGATTGAATACTCGTCCCAGCGATCTGACAAGACGCGTCTTTCCAACTCCCGGCACACCTTCAAGCAATACGTTACCGCCGGCTATCATCGCAATAATAGTTCCTTCAACTACCTCTTTTTGTCCAATTACGTCACGTTGAACTTGCCCGAAAATATTTCTGCACTGTTCGCTAAATAGTTTGATACTATCTTCTGTTATCATAATACCCTTTACCTTTTTTAAAATTATTTTTATTTAATGTCTATTCTTACCCGCCCAATATCTAAGCCGGCAAATAACCTTTTCCAAAAACAAGTTTCGCCTACATGAGTTCACCCGCGTGCGAAACTTGTTTTATATTATGCTTTGTTATAAGGCGAAAATCTTGCTTTTTTTAAACAGTTATACTGCCTTTATATAGCTATTATTTGTAATGTTTAGATGATTATGCCAAAATAGGCTTGAATTATTTTTCTCGTTTCTTCAGGTATTTCGCCGCCGTCAGCTAATATTGCCATAGCCTCATCCAAATACTTAGCATATTCCGGACGGTAATAAGTTTCTCCGTCTTTTATTTGGTTCTTAGGATCGTATTTTCCGCCGCCGCCGGGACCGCCCGTCTTTTCTTCGTCATCTGAACCGGTAGGAGGCTTATCTGTTTCCGCGTCCATAGGCGGTGGTGGGGAATCAGGCGGCGGACCATCTGTCTCCTCATCACTCGGCTCGCCTCCCATATCTTCCAACGAATCAAATATCGCAAACAGTTCCATATTTTGATTTACATTTATGTCCGTTCTTTCAGGCGTTTTCAAGCCGTCTGACCATTCCATAAAGAAATATCCATCCTCAGCCACAGCCACAACAGTAGTAGCCGATGAACCGAAGGTTACGCGCTGAACGGTTTCCCCTTCCACGCGCCCGCCCTCCTCGGCATCGTAAACGAGCTCATAAACATAACCCGCTCTTCCCTGAGTAGGAGGCTCCCACGGAAGCCTGTCTTGAGCTTCCAAAATGGAAATGGTTGTCATTCCTCCCGCAAAGAGGAAACATACAGCCAAAACTATAAACGGCGCCACAAAAAATCTAAGCTTAAGTCTATTGACGTTCGCGTGCTTCAACTTTTCTTCCGTATCCCGCCTCTGAAGATTTGCCATAAAGGAATCATCTTTACCAAGCTCCTTCATGGTAACAATGCGTTCTTCCAGACCCATTCTGTCCATACGATAAGCAAGCTGCGCTTTTGTCGGACGGAATTTCCAAAAGTAAAACACAGGCGTAGATAACACCGTGGCCGCAAGTATTACGACAGACGCCAAAATTACGCCGTTCCTTAACAATAGATACATCGTAAGCGCCGTAATAAAGCCCGCGGAAAAGCCAACAATCAATCCAAAGACCAACGCCTTCAGCAGCCCTTCAATAACAAGCTTCTTTTCGTATCGTTTAAAGTGGTTGTTGCCATTAACTTTATTATTCATATTCTTCTCCTTTTATTATAGATTGTAATAAATCTATAATATAATAAATTTTTTCGCCTCATAACAGGCTAATCGCACAATATAAATTATACAGTTTTCGCGTATACTTTGTTAGTATACTATATATTATTATAAAAATAATGTTCTTGTCAACCCTTTGCCCTATAATTTACCCATCTCATTTGTGAAACTTTTTATAGCTGCGCTTATATGCACTCTTATAATTAAATAGTTAAATATTTCTATGTATTCTATTGAAATCCATTAATTAACAATAATTGGAATATTTTAAAATTATTATTTTTTGCAGAATCGTTATGTTTATATGCTACAAAGACAAAAAATAGCTTTTTTCATTTGTTCTGGCTTAATTATAACATATTTATGCGCAAAAGTCAAGAGATGTTTTGAAGAAAATGATGATTTTAGATGTCAGTACAGATTGGTAAAATCATTTTTTGATTTTGTTTGTCATGTTTGTGTCAAGTTGTTCATATCCACATATTAAAGATTCTTTTAATTTAAATCAATATTTCCACTTGACATCACATGAATGCTATTATATACTATAATATATACTATTATTTGGAGGATTTTATGAAAAAGAAAACTTTACTATGTTTGCTTTTTGTAGTTGTCATTACCTTTATAGGTTTGACTGCTGCCTCTTGTAGTCAGGATGGGTATACACCTGTTCCGGAAGGCTCCGAGACCGGTAAATACTATTGCGACGTTGGCGGGCAAGAAAATTTGCTTATCCTTAACAACGGCGATAGATTTGCGCTAACAGTTTCGGACGACAGCAAGTCAGGTAGCTATACGTTAAGCGGCACCACCCTTACACTCACCTTCCACTACGAAGAAGACGGTGTCAATGTCGCTACCTTTGAAGACGGGGTTATTACTCTTGAATATAAGGGCAATACTTACCGTTTCATAAAGATTGTCAACTATACCGTTAGCTTTGAAACCAATGGCGGTAGCACTGTTGGCCCGATTTCCGTCCGCAACGGAAGGATTATTACTAATCCTCCTGTTACAACCCGCGACGGTCACGATTTTATCGGTTGGTTCACCAGCAATGAATTGACTACTAAATTTGATTTCGGAACACCTATCACAAAACCTGTCACCATTTATGCAGGATGGCACAAGCCAAATCCGGGTGCAAGCGAGTTTACTATCGGCTTTGACTTAAAATATGAAAGCGCGCCTGTTATTGCCAGCCAAAAGACTGTTAACGGTAAGCTAACCAATGCGCCTGCAGCACCTGCAAGAGACGGCTACACTTTTGTCGATTGGTATGTAAGCATGCTAAACGACGGCGAAAAGCTTTCCTATGCTTGTACCAAGGATACAGTGTTTGCAGAAAGCACTACCTTATACGCGCTGTGGGTAAGCAATCAAAATCTAGGCACAAAGCTTCCGGCACCTGTAGTTTATAATGTAAGCGCAGGAAGCGTTAACTGGAATACCGTTCAAAACATGAGAGAATACAATGTAATTGTCGAAAATTCTTTGGGCGTAAAAGTTTTTGAGCAAGGTCAAGGCTCAAATTCCGTTAACATACCGTTCGATACATACGAACCCGGCGAATACAAAATAACAGTTACCGCTCTTGCTCAATTGGCGGCAAATAATTCCGCTCCTACAGTAAGATATTTCCGTAACAAGGCTCTTGACAGAGTTTCTCTATTTAGCGTTATAGATCCCATGACGTTCGTATTTAATGCAGTTCAAAACGCTGCCAACTATACTCTAAATATTAATTGCGGAAATCCTTATCACACTCACACCGCATTAAACATCGGTTCATCTACATCTTACGATTTCTCTAATTGTGTAATGAAAGAAGGCGGAATAATATTTGAGGTAAGAGCGAATGCGACCGGGCTGCTCTCCTCTACTTCTGAAAAATTCGTATACGACAATACGCTTGCAAAAATTGAGGATTTCAACATGGACGAAACCAATCAAATTCTCTCTTGGAGCATTATCCCTAACGCTACGAATTATATTGTATCCGTTACCTGCGGAAACAGCGAACATTCGCATGTAGTGGATAACGGCTCAAAAACAAGCTATTCGCTGAAAGAATGCGCTCCTCGCACCGGCGGTATTGTAGTTACAGTTTATCCAAAAACAAACAAATACAATTCACCTACACCAAGCGAATATAAATTTAATAAAACCAATCTGCCTACCCCTGCAAACATTCGCCTTGACGTTGACACTCTTAAATGGAACGCTATCAGCGGTGCAACCTATGAGGTCAGAATCAACGGCGTGACACATCAGTCCGCAGACAATTTCTTTACAATCAACGTTGAAGATTTGAAATTGCAGCCTAATACGGATTATAGCGTTACTATTAGAGCAATCGGCAGCAGCGGCAACTCACTTTGGAGCGACGCTTATGTTATTAGCAATGCAGACACTTTGACTCCTACACTTTCTTACTCGAACGGAATTCTTACTTGGATTCCTCTAATCGGCGCGGAGTACTACAGCATTAGAGTTAATAACGATCCAATCGAAACGATCAGCGGCGCAAATAAGAGCAGCATTGTTTTAAGCAGAAGCGGCATCAATACCGTAAGAATATGGATCGAAGGCAATAGCGAAAAATACATTAGTATGGATATTAATGCGTATGCAATAACCTTTGATACAGGCATCGCCGCCTCCGTTCCTAAGCAGTTCAAGGCCGTCGGCGACACCGTTACACTTCCTAATGTTGAAAAACAACATTACACTTTAGCTAATTGGTTCACTACTCCGGGAAATGGCGGCGCAATCTTTGAAGACGGCACAAAATATAACTTTACTCACGACATAGTATTGTACGCTTACCTCATCCCTATAGAATATGATATTAACCTTGACGCTAAAGGCGGCACAGTTACCAATAACAAAATAAAGATTGCTTACGGCTCTGACTTCACTATCGAAGTACCTGCGCTTACCCCGTCTTTAGAAGGATTTACATTTATAGGCTGGTATCAGTCTGTTACCACCGGCAATGGCGAAAACGTTGTTACTACCGAGGTTAGAATTACAGACGAAGCAGGCGTTTCGCTAAAATCTTCTTCATTCTACAGCGATACTGAGAATCCTGTAACTCTATACGCTTACTGGTCTTCTAAGGTTTTCAGCTTTAGCGTTAACCCTGACGAAACTTACTCTGTATCAAAAAATGAGGATGCCGATTCCGAAATAGGACTGCTTAACACGATCATATTACCGTCTATTAATCCTAACGACGGAATAGCTGTTACCGGCTTAGGTTATTTCGGAGAACTCAGCAGTTTGAAGAAAATAATAATTCCTGCAACCATAACGGAAATTCAAGGTGAAGCCTTTAAAGAAAGCTACAATCTTGAGGAAATCGTTGTTGATGCCGCTAATATCTATTACAGCTCCTCTAACGGCATACTATTTGACAAAAACCAAACAACAATTATTTATTGTCCGCTTTCAAGAGCCGGCGCCTACACTATTCCTAATACCGTAACCGACATAGGAACCTATGCTTTTGACGGACGCAGTAAGATTACATCTATCACTATTTCTGCAAGCGTAGTCAACATAAATCTTTATGCCTTCCGTAACTGTACATCGCTATCGAGAGTTACCTTTGCGCCGGGAAGCAAACTCCAAACAATCGGTAACCTTGCTTTCTACGGCTGTACATCTCTAAGAACCATTACTATTCCTAAGAGCGTAGAATATATCAATGAGCAAGCTTTCTCTACTTCGGGACTGATTTCTGTAATCTTTGAAGGCAACGCTACAAACGCTTTGACGATAGGAAAGCAGGCATTTGAGCTATGCAATTCGCTTACTACAGTAACCATTGAAAGCGGAAGAAACCTGCAAACAATCGGCGAAGCTGCTTTCAGACAATGTGCAAAAATAACATCTGTGTACATCCCTAACTCCGTTGAAACTATTGGTATCAACGCATACACTTACTGTAATATTGACAAAATTACTTTCGAACCGGGATCGATACCTCTTGTAATTCAAGACGGCGCATTCTCCGCCAACAAACTCTCGGGGCTTATAGTTCCGGCCAGAGTATCAGCAATCGGAGCTTCTGCGTTTGGTTATAACGGAACATTATCTACAATAAGCTTTCAAGCGGGCAGCAATCTTGCAACTATCGGCGGCAGCGCATTTACACAAGCAACGATTACAAGTATTGAAATCCCTGAAAGAGTAGAAAAAATTGATAACGGTGCCTTCTCTAGCTGTCGGCAACTTATAGATGTTACCTTTGCCGCGACCGGAGTAGCAACGCCTGCGTCGCCAATACTTGATTTAGGAAACATGGTTTTCAGTTATACGTCAATAAAGAATATTACCTTCCCGAAAACCGTTAACTACATCGGAGCAAACGATTCTTCCGCTCAATTGTTCTATGACTGCAAATCTCTTGAAACTGTTACCTTCGAAAGCGGATCAAATATTCAGAGACTTCCTATAAATACTTTTGAAAACTGTACGAACCTAAAAGAAATTAACATTGTTAATCCTGCAAGTACTTCAAAATTCGCTACCATAGACGGAGCACTCTACAACGCAGCAAAAACTCAAATTATTAAATGCCCGCCTAAGAAAACAGGAAATGTTACCATACCTAGTACGCTAACATCTATAGGCACCGATGCGTTTGCAGGCTGTATCTTCACTTCCTTTACTGTCGAAGAAGGCGCTAACTATGCAGTTGAGAATGGTATTCTTTATAATCCGGCCAAAACTACTCTTATCAAGTGCGCTCCAGGTGTAACCGGCGAAATAATTATCCCTGACTCAGTCACCATTATGTCCAACTATGCCTTCCAAAACTCTAAGATAAGCAAAGTTACCGTTCCCGGTACCATAGCAGAAAATAATTTTGGAACCAATAACTTCCAAGGCTGTACAGAACTTACAGAGGTTGTTCTTAGCGAAGGTATTAAACGCTTAGCCACCTACGCTTTTGCCGGCTGTTCTTCCTTGGATACGGTTAAACTACCGACAACTCTAATTAATATCGCTGGTAACGCCTTTAACGGTTGTGTAAAACTAAAAAATATTGACCTTTCTATTCCGACAAATTTAACTTCTTTATCTCTTAACTCTTTTGCAAATTGCGCCAGCCTTGAAACCGTTTATATACCAGGCACGATATCTTCAATACCAGGAAGCGTTTTTGAAAACTGCACCGGCCTTAAAACCCTAACAATTGCTTATGCGGGCACAAGTAATTTCACCGTCCAAGCAAGTACGTTCAAAAATTGCACTAGCCTTACAAAGGTAATTCTTCCTTCGAGAATACAAGCTGCAGGTTTAGCAAATGCTTTTGACGGCTGCGTAAATATCGAAGAATTTGAGATTACTTCAGGCACGGCTGCTTCTACTGTCGACGGCGTAGTTTACGGTAATCCTTCCTCTACAGCAAACAAGACTATTCTTGTTAAGTGGCCTGCGGCTAAGGGCGGCGTTGCAACTATAGCCTCTACGATAACAACTATAAATGCCGAAGCTTTCCAGGATTGCAGTCAAATTACTTCCTTTGTAGTCGAAGGCGGAACATCGTTTAGCGTTGTTGACGGAGCACTCTATAACTACAATAAAACAGAGCTTATCCGATGGCCTGCAAAAAAGACAGGTACAATATCTATTCCTAGTACCGTAACAACATTAAGAGCTTATGCTTTTGCAGATTGCGATTGGATAACCGAAATAACGATTCCTTCTTCTGTAACAACAATAAACAATTACGCTTTCTATAAGTGCTCTTCACTCAAATATATTCGACTTCCGAATAACGTAAAGAATCTTGCTCAAGGCGTATTTAAAAATTGTACTTCACTTGAAGCGGCTTTACTTCCAAGCGCAATGACAAGCGGCGGCGGAAGCAATCTCTTTGAAAATTGCACTAACCTTAAAAGCGTTATCATGCAGTCCGGCGCAAACTTCAATTATATCGCAAATGTATTCTTAAATGCGAACTCTGCAACCATATACGCTGAAGCTGATACACTTGCAGCCCTTAGTAACTGGAACCCTCCGGCTACTGCTCGTCCTATAATCTACAGTTGCACTCTATCTGAGACTAAGGATTATGTAGTTTCTTACACAAAAGCGAGCGCAAATCTATACTATAATCCTAATTCCTATGTAGTTAGCGCACCGTTCCGCTTAGGATACACCTTTGGCGGATGGTCTACAACAGCCGACGGAACTACGGCCGCGTACTCAGCCAATGAAATCGCGTCCATTCCTTTAGGCACAACAGTTTATGCAATTTGGATCGCCGCATAAGCTAAACCACAACTCTTAATAAAGCCTTCTAAATAAAATTTCCTATCCCGGATATCCGGGATAGGAAATTTTATTTAGAGATATGTTATTGAAATCAGGTAACGCACTTTCACATCTTATTCATCGGTCTAGTTAATCTACCGATCGCAACCGAAATCATTCTATAATATCGTTTGCGTATAGTGGAAAACGGCGGCAAATTTCGCCTACTTCTTCGATTACGCGCGTGATGGCTTGGTCTTTATTCTTTATTATGTCGGCAATTAGCGCGCCGATTTTGATCATTTCAACTTCCTTCATTCCCCTCGTAGTTACGCTAGGTGTACCTACCCTTATTCCGCTTGTGACAAACGGTTTTTCCGGATCGTTAGGAATGGAGTTTTTATTTACAGTGATTTTACATTCGTCAAGTAAATGCTCGATAACCTTACCCGTTACGCTGTGATTGACAAGCTTAATAAGCATAAGGTGATTGTCGGTACCGCCCGAAACAAGTTCAATTCCGTTGTCTCTTAGTGAACCGGCTAAAGTAGATGCATTTCTTACAACCTGACGCTGGTATTTTTTGAACTCATCGCTTAACGCTTCCTTGAAGGCTACTGCCTTAGCCGCGATAACATGTTCTAGAGGGCCGCCTTGGAAGCCCGGAAATACCGTTTTGTTGAGCAGCTTGCCCATTTCCTCGTCGTTAGCCAAAATCAAGCCGCCTCTCGGGCCTCTTAGAGTCTTATGGGTTGTAGTTGTAACCACATGAGCGTGAGGGAACGGACTTGGGTGCAAGCCCGCTATAACAAGGCCTGCGATATGCGCGATATCTGCCATAAGGTATGCGCCAACCTTGTCGGCAATTTCTCTAAATCTTTTGAAATCGATGATCCGGGAATAAGCGCTTGCTCCCGCCAGGATTAGCTTGGGTCTGTGTTGAATAGCAAGCCTTTCCACCTCGTCGTAATCAATCATCTCGGTCTCGTTGTCGAGAAAGTAAGGTATTATATTGTAGTTTCTGCCGGAAAAGTTTACAGGGCTACCGTGCGAGAGATGTCCGCCTTGGTCGAGACTCATGCTAAGTACAGTATCGCCAATATTAAGTAAGGCCAAAAATGCCGCTATGTTAGCGTTCGAACCACTGTGCGGTTGAACGTTTGCATAGCTGCAATTAAACAGCTTTTTTGCACGTTCGACTGCAATAGTTTCTACTTCGTCTACATACTTGCAGCCGCCATAGTATCGCTTGCCGCTGTAGCCCTCGGCGTATTTGTTAGTCAAATGCGAACCCATCGCCGCCATTACTGCAGGACTTACAAAGTTCTCACTGGCAATAAGTTCGATATTCTCCTGTTGACGGAGAAGCTCTCTTTTCATGCTGTCCGCAATATCTTGGTCGGACATACGGATGGTCTTTAAATCTATCATTTTTATTTCTCCAATAATTGCTGTTGTTATAGATACAATCCTAATCGGCACAAGGAGCTACAATCATTGTATTGACCGCTTTTGCAATCAAAAACTTTGAAAGGGGTTTTGACACCAATCAAGATAAATATTTATTGAGTGTATTATTTTTTAGAATAGCTTGCTTTTTTTATTTTGCTTTATTTCTGTAAGTTGCCCGCATCTATATCCGCACAATCGGATTTCTCCGCCTTACACGTAATAACGGGGTTGTATTTTTCCTTCTTTCTATAATATAGCTTGTCGATAAGGTATACACAAACGCCCGAAGACGCAAGAAATACAAAGGAGAGTATGATTTGAACCGCCTGATTAAATATGCCACCGATAAGTGCGCCAATCAACAGGAAAAACAGCGGAAGGGCATAGAGAAACAATGGAGCTGATGCAATATTTTTTTCCGGTATTTTGACGATAACCTTGTCGCCCACCGCACAATCTATCCTCGATATTGCAGGAATAACCACCCGTTGCTTTGAGCCAAAGATACATGCCTCGCAAGTTTCGCATTTAGGACTGCGCTCAATAGCGATGTATGTCGTTTTGCCCTTGATTTTTGTTACACTGCCCAGTTCTGTCATTTTCGTTGTTCATTTTTGTATAGCAGATGCAAGTCTCTTAGCTGCGATTCTTCGACGAAGTTAGGAGCTTCAGTCATAAGATCGGAAGCGTTTTGCACCTTTGGAAAAGCAATGACATCTTTGATATTGTTTGTATTCGTTATGGACATTACCAGTCTGTCAAGTCCGAAGGCTACACCGCCGTGCGGAGGCGCGCCGTAGGAAAATGCCTCTACAAAAAAACCGAATCTATTCATGATATCTTCATCCGAAAAACCTAGAGCACGGAATACCCTGCTTTGAAGTTCACGTGAGTGCATTCTGATACTGCCACCACCCATCTCCTCGCCGTTGATAACAAGGTCATAAGCTTTTGAACGTACCGCTGTAGGATTGGTCTCGATAAGTGCTATGTCTTCATCCTTTGGAGCGGTAAACGGATGGTGCTGTGCGTATAATCTGTTATCTTCTTCACTGTATTCAAACAACGGGAAGTCGGTTACCCATAAAGAACTGAATATGTTTTCCTTTATTAATCCGAATTTACGCGCGATTTCGCACCTTAGCGCACCTAGAGCAGTGAGCACCATTTTATCTTTACCGGCTATAATAAAGATTATATCGCCTTTGTTGATAGCGGCTGTCTTTATAAGTGTATTGATTTGCTCTTCCGATAAAAACTTTTTTATCGACGATTGGAATCCATCAGCCTTTAGTGAACCGAAGAATACACCTTTTGCCCCGTAGGCCTTAACAAATTCGCTTAAAGCATCGCATTCCTTTCTCGAAATCATGTCGGCAAGTCCCTCGGCGTTAATCAATCTTATGCTCTTACCATCGCCCATGTTTTCGCTAAACGCCGCAAACTCGGTGTTTTTAAGTATGTCCGTTACGTTTTTAATTTTCATTCCGAATCTGCGGTCAGGCTTGTCAGAACCGTAATCGTTTATTACCTCTTGATATGTCACTCTCTCTATATCGCCAAGGTCTACGCCGCGTGTTTTCCTAAAAACATCCTTTATCATACCCTCGGCTATTTCCATAACATCCTCCTCGGTATAGGCAAAGGACATCTCTATATCTATCTGTGTAAATTCCGGCTGACGATTGGCGCGCAAATCCTCGTCCCGGAAGCATTTTGCGATTTGATAGTACCTGTCAAGTCCGGAAATCATTAGTAATTGCTTGTATAATTGCGGAGACTGCGGCAACGCATAAAACTTGCCATCGTGTACCCTTGATGGAACAAGATAGTCTCTCGCGCCTTCAGGAGTTGATCTGCCTAGGAGCGGAGTCTCAATTTCCAAAAAGCTGTTTTTATCAAGATAATCTCTCACGATTTTTGAGATGCGGCTGCGCATAACCAATTTTTCGGTAAGAGCAGGCGTTCTAAGGTCAAGATATCTGTATTTTAATTTTAGCGCGTCGTTAACATTTTCCGAATCCGCCAAAAAAAAAGGAGTAATTTCCGCCTCCGAAATTATCTCATAGGAACTTGCGATAAGCTCGTATCTGCCTGTTTTAATCTTATCGTTGATGGATTGGCGTACTTTTAGCACACCTTTAACCGCAACAACATACTCGTTCTTTAAATTGGAGGCATCTTCGCCCAAAACTACCTGTACAATACCCGTTCTGTCTCTAAGGTCAACGAAAATAAGTGAGCCTAGATTCCTCTTTCTTGCAACCCAGCCGCAAACTGTAATCTCTTTTTCTAAATGCGATTCGGTTACCTCGCCGCAATATACCGTTCTTTTCATATTTTTCTGATCTTTCATACTCTTTGTCCGTTTGTAATATTTTTAATTGTTTTTAATTGATTATTTATTATTTTTGATTATGTCGTAAATGCCTAAGCTTTCACATTCCGTCAATTCACCGTTATTCATGTTTTTAACGACTAGACGGTTTGTCGCAAATTCATTACCGCCTACAACCGCAGTATAGCGTACGTTTATCTTGCCCGCGAATTTCATCTGCGCCTTGAGGCTCTTTCCTACTATATCGGTTTCTGCCTTTATCCCTCGCAAGCGTAATGAATTTACAAGGTCATAGCAATAGCCGAAATATTCCCTATCCTGACAGCAAATAAAAATGTCGATATTGTCGGTAACAGGAAAATTCACGCCTGTTTTTTCCATTAGCAGTATAAGCCTTTCCAGTCCCATTCCGAAACCCACGCACGGTACGTTGCCACCACCCAAGGAAGCTACCAACCCGTCGTATCTGCCGCCCCCGCATATCGTACCTTGCGCACCAAGTTTGGTAGTGACAAATTCAAACACAGTACGGTTGTAATAGTCTAACCCCCTAACGATACCGCTGTCAAGCTTGTATACTACCTTGAACCTCTTTAGTAAGCCCTCTAAACCAACAAGGTGCGCGCTGCAATCGGAGCAAATATAGTCAAGGATATTTGGTGCGCCGCCTAACAGCTTTCTACACCCATCCTCCTTGCAATCCAAAATTCTGAGCGGGTTTTTCTCGTAACGCTCCATGCATCTATTACACATCGCGCCGATATTTTCGGCAAGATAGTCCTTTAAAGCATTGACGTAATTTTTGCGGCAGTCCTCACAGCCTATGCTGTTAAGGCGCAATTCAACATTTTCGACGCCAAGTTTTTCCAAGAGCGTATAGGCAAAATAAATTACCTCAAAGTCGGTCTCGTAAGATGCGCCGCCATAAAACTCAACGCCGAATTGGTGATGCTCGCGCAATCTTCCTTCCTGCGGCGCTTCGTAGCGAAAAACAGGTGTAAAATAGTACAGCTTCAGCGGAAAGGAGAGCTCTAATAGATTGCTTTCAATAAAGGCTCGTACAACGGGTGCGGTGCCCTCGGGCTTTAACGTTATTGAGCGGCCTTTTTTGTCAAGGAAGGTATACATTTCCTTGGTAACTACGTCGGTTGTTTCACCAATCGAACGGTCAAAAAGATCAGTATGCTCAAAAGCAGGCGTTCTTATCTCTCTAATGTTATATAAACTTGCCTGCCGTCTCATTATTTCTTCGATATAGTGCCACTTGTAACTTTCTTGCGGCAGAACATCCTTTGTACCCTTTGGTTTGATTATCATTATGCCCTACAATACAAAAACTGTATTTATTATTAAACTATTCGCTTGTTAAGGAACGTAAAAAATATTTATAAACAAATTAAATATTTTTGAGTCTTTTCCTTAAACCTGTTATAAATTCTTAAATTATAAGATTATCTAAAATTACAATATATATTTTTTGAGGTCGGTTTCACGTACGCTCTTTGCTACATGATCTTGAACGTATTGCTTATTGACCAATATTTCGATTTCCGGATGATCGCCGCTTGCATTGTAGCTGATGTCGTCAAGCAAAGTTTCAATAACGGTATACAATCTTCTTGCGCCGATATCCTCTCTCATTTCGTTCTCTAGCACAGCAATCCTCGACATTTCCTGTATGCCATCCTCCGAAAATACCAACTTTACGTTGTCCACTGCAAGCATTGCCGCGTATTGCTTGGTAATTGCGTTCTCAGGCAGGGTAAAAATCTGGATAAAGTCGTCATACGACAAACTCTTTAGTTCCACTGTTATAGGGAATCGGCCTTGAAGCTCCGGAATAAGGTCGCTTATACTCGCGATATGGAATGCGCCCGACGCTATAAACAATATATAATCGGTCTTGATTGAACCATATTTTGTGACAACTGTGCTGCCCTCAACTATCGGCAGGATGTCGCGCTGTACGCCTTCTCTCGATACATCCGGCCCATGACTTGAGCCCTTGCTTGCAATTTTATCTATCTCGTCGATAAAAATAATGCCTTCCTGCTCGGCGCGGCGGATACCTTCGCCTGATATACCGTCCATATCGATATACTTTTCGCTTTCCTCAATGATAAGAATCTTTAATGCTTCTTTAACGGTTAGTTTACGTTTTTTCTTCTTCTTTGGGAACATTCCGCCAAACATATCGCCAAGATTGATTTCCGCCCCCGAACCCGGTATAAGCTCCATAGGCTTTTGGTTTTCGGTAAGCTCAAGCTCCAAAATGTGATTATTAAGCTTTCCCTCTTTTAAGTCATCAAGAATATTGCTTTTTAGAATATCGTCCGGGGTTTCCGGATTAAGTTTTTTGCGAGCCGGTAAAATTGCGTCGCATATTTTCTTTTCCGCTACCACGCGCGCCTTATCCTCCACCTCGGACATTTTTTCCTCTTTTACCATTCTGACCGAAACTTCTACAAGGTCGCGAATCATGCTTTCAACATCGCGCCCAACATATCCAACTTCGGTAAACTTGGTAGCTTCTACCTTTATAAAAGGAGCTTTTACAAGCTTAGACAATCTCCTTGCTATCTCGGTCTTACCTACGCCTGTAGGTCCCTTCATTATGATGTTTTTTGGCGTGACTTCGTTCTGCATAGTATCGGGAAGCTTACTACGCCTGTAACGGTTTCTTAGCGCGATAGCAACCGCGCGTTTTGCATCGTTTTGTCCGATTATATATTTATCAAGCTCGTTAACTATTTGCTTAGGTGATAGTAGTTCCATTATTGTACTTCCTCCGCAATGATGTTATTATTGGTGAATATGCAAATCTCAGAGGCAACAACCATAGCCTCATAAGCTATTTTGCGAGCGTCTAAATCGGTGTTTTTATAAAGGGCTCTGGCCGCCGACAGAGCATAGTTACCGCCGCTGCCGATAGCGCAAAGTCCATCCTCAGGCTCGATAACATTACCGCCGCCATCCAGCACCAAAAGATTTTCAGCATCCGCTACAATCATCATAGCCTCAAGGTTTCTGAGTATCTTGTCTCCGCGCCAAAGCTGTGCAAGCTCCACTGCGCTTCTCATAAGATTGCCGCTGTATTTGTTAAGCATTTGTTCGAATTTGTCACACAAATTAAAGGCATCCGCAACTGAACCTGCAAATCCGACAACGACCTTATCGTTATAAAGTCTCCTGACCTTTCTTGCATTATTCTTCATTACAACGGTCTGCCCCGCCGTAACCTGTCCGTCTCCTGCGATAACGGTTTTGCCGTTCTTTTTAACAGCAACAATAGTAGTACCGCGTATCTCCATTACAACCTCCGTCTAATTATTTTTCAGTCATTTAAAGATTACTATTCCTATTAGTAATCAAAGATAATATTCATATAAAAATATATCTCAAAATGAAAGCAATAAAGAATACTATTTTTACTGATATCAGTATACATTATTTTAAACCGAAAATCAAACCTTTAATAGCGATGGTATAGCATAATCTTGTCTTTTTTTGGAGTAGTTCGCCTCGTAAAAGATCTATTAACGCGGATATTTACTTATACAATACGTGTATTAAATCCCAAGACAAGCCCCGAATCCATTTTTTAAAATTAAAGATTTTGAAAAGTGGGTTCCACAGCAGAACTGCGGCGTTTTGCTCATAGAATAAATTAATCCCATCAATGTCAAGAAGAGGAACGGGTATTTCACTTAGCGGGTGGCTTAATATACAAAAATTCGGACGGCAGTATTGCAGGCTGCCGTCCGATATATAATGAAGGGGGTATCTAATAATTAATAATTGGCCGTTTTTTGAGAAGAGATTTTGTTTGATCAAATTTAATAGTTTTCTATTTACCTAAGAGACCTTGCACCCAGTCGCAAAATTTATTAAACGGGTCTTTGCTGACAGCTGCTGAAGGCAGATCGTTAATAGGAATCAAATCAATTGTAATGTAATCGTTTGGATTAATTATTTCCATGTCAAGACCGTCTGAATCTTGAGCTGCGTTCATAATTTTGATAGGGTCGCTAATATCAGCAATCCTTCCAAATTGTTGCTCGGCTATAAGTTCTTTGCTTTTGATATCGTCACCTAACCTCGTGATATTCGAACTCAGGCTATTAATAACTATTCCGGTGCCGATAACGACTGCCGCCAGAACAACCACAATTACCATATATATGGCAAGCATAAGCTTGGTTTTACCTTCCATAGCTTCGCGCGAATCAGCCTTTTTTTTGTGATCCGCATAGGACATGGTCTTAATGCTCGGCATCAAATCTTCATCGGACAGAGACCCTTTCTCTCTTTTTATTTCAGGTTGAGTAAAAGGCTTCTCGACAGTCCTGCTTGAGTAAATTTTATCGGACTGACGGGATCTAGCAACCCTTCTGGTGTCGTCCGGTATTTTTATCGTATCAAATGTAGAAAAATATTTTTTTTCCGTAGCAACATTATTATCAAAGCCGCCGAATTTGTCTTGCTCAGTCTCAATTCTTCTTTTCCTCGTTACCATTTTGTTTTCCCTCTCTCAAAAAAAATTTAATATATAATCAATCATCAGCTAACAGGCTCAAGCTTTTCTACAATCCTCAATGTAGCGCTTTTGCTTCTTGGATTAGCTTTCTGCTCTTCTTCAGATGCTTTGATCTTCTTGCCGATAATCTTCCCTTCCGCAATATGCCCACATAAACAAATGGGAAATGTTTTATCGCAAATACAACCCGAACAAAACCAGTTCATAACATTTTTGACTATCCTGTCCTCCAATGAATGAAAACTGAGAACGCTCAATCTGCCACCCACCTCCAGCATGCCAAAAATATCTTTTAACGCTTCGTCTAGTTCCTTTAGCTCAGAATTGACCTCAATCCTTATTGCTTGAAAGGTTTTTTTTGCAGGATGTCCTCCATCCATGCTCTTTGGGACACTTCTCTTAACAATTTCAGCTAATTGTCCCGTTGTAGTGATTTCTTGGAATTTTCTTGCTGTTATGATATTCTTTACTATTCTTCTTGCGAAACGCTCTTCTCCGTAGGTAAAGATAATTCTCGCCAATTCTTCTTCACTGTATTCATTGACCACTTCTAATGCCGAAATATTTTGAGTTTGATCCATTCTCATATCCAGCTTTTGGTCTCTTATGTAGGCAAACCCACGTCCGTCCGAATCTATTTGATGTGATGAAATACCAAGATCTACTATTGCTCCCGCAATTTTAGTTATACCCGACTCAGCCATAATATGCTTAAAAGTTTTAAAATTGCCGTGTATAAGTGTATAGCGACCGGAATACTCCGGAATATTCCCGAATTTTTCTTTGCAATGTTCTAACGCATCTGTGTCAAGGTCGGTTGCTATTATCCTGCCGCCTCGCCTCAAAATCTCACTGCTGTGACCACCGCCGCCTAGAGTACCGTCAAAATACAACTTGTCCTTTTTTACTTGCAAAGCCTCTATGCTCGCGTTTAACATAACCGGAATATGAAATGAACTCATTACTCCATATACTCCGCTGCTTTTCTTAGGTTCTCATCAAAATCGTCATCATTTTCTTCCTGTGTGGCGTTCCAGTTTTCTTCGCTCCATATTTCCACTCTGTCAAGGTTTCCGACAGTCACGATGTTTTTATCTATTTTTGCATAATTAATAAGTTCTGTCGGAAGTTGTGTTCTGCCTTGCGAATCGAACTCGGCAATAACACCGCTCGAAAGTAACTGAAGTCTTATTTTACTCATAGGACTAGTCGCAAATTTATCATTCTTTAGCTTGTCCATAAACATCTCTTCGGCAACTTCCTCCGAAAATACAAACAGTCTTCTGTTCGCGCCTTTAGTAATAAAGAGTTTACCGCCAAGTTGCTCTTTTAGCTTGACAGGTATTCTAATTCTACCCTTTTCGTCTATTTGATGATAATACTTACCTGCAAGCACAACGGCAATCCTCCTTTTCTAAGATTAAACGATACAGAAATTATAACACACTGTATAACCATTTGCAACCATTTTTACCCATTTAATATTTAATTTTCAATAAAAGTTCGAAAATTTAATCTCCTTAATTCGAATTAAAAATCTGTCATCTTATGAATAAATATAAAAACTACCTTTAATTTTTAAAATTTTGCATAAAAAGATTTACAAAACTTTTTTTAACCTAATCGCAAGGAATCATCGCAATAACCTTTCGCAGCCATAACAGAATGAAATTCTAAAATACAAACTCAATCAAGCCATCCGGATTAGTGAAATTAAATCAAAAAAGTAAAAAAAAGAAGCCGCCTACGGTACAATAAAATAGATAGGAGGCTTTTTTTGATGAATCAAAACACAATTGGACAGGACAAGGCATTGAGATAATAAACTATCGCATACAATTAAAAAAATAAAATGACGCCTGCAGAGTTTAGAAAATTATCTCTGACAGGCGAACCTGTCAGAGATAATAATAACAATATTTTCAATTGTGGAATCTTATTTTTTCCTGTCCTCATTTGGTTATATTCCAAAAACTTTGCTGTTTCTTAACAGTAAAGCCTCCGTTAAAATCCCTGTTCCCGAGCCAATGTCGGCAATAACGCTTTTGTCGATAAAGCCTACATCCGTATATAAATAGTCTATTAACGCTAGCGGGTATGTTGGCCGATGTTTTGCGTAATTATTCGCTAAACCTGTGAATTTATTTTCGTTCATCTTGTTTATGCCTTTTTATTATTTTTATGTAACCGACTTCAAATACGTTATTTAGCTTTGATTCTAAAACAAAACCATGCCTTTCATAGAAATTTCTTGCGGCAAAGTTATGTTTGCCTGTTCTGAGTCCCAAAGTTGTTAGATTATGAGTATGGCAAAATTCTTCAGCATAAAAAATGAGTTGTTTACCTAATCCTTGTCCTCTGAATTTTGGAGCTAGATAGAAAAAATGTACCCAAGCGTATTCCTCATTATTATTGCCTTTGCGAATCTCCAAATCGCAAAGCCCGATTATTTCATTATGTAAAAATACGCCGGTTCCATCTCTTCGCTCACGTTCAATTTCTTTCTCGATTTGCCAATTTTCCATTTCGTGGCCGAATGTTAAAAAGAATGTTTCCTTATGCGCCGCCACAATAAAGTCATTGAATTTATCAATATCTAAAACATTGAATTCTAAACAATGCCGCTTTAATTCGTAAAACTTAAAATCTACATCCTCATGCGTAAGCTTAAACCCAAGTTTTTCTAAAACGTGTCGGCTTCTTATATTTCGCAAAACCGTATCGGCAAGTATTTTTTCAAAACCCAATGTATTAAAAGCATAATTTATTAAAAGCTTAATTGCTTCCGTTCCATATCCTTTATTTTTGATTGAATCATTTATTAGCGCAATTCCAATTTCAGTTGTCTTATTTTCCTTATCCATGTGCTTTAAATAAATTTGACCAATTACATTTTTTTCAAGGACGATAAAAAAATATAACCTTGTAGTGTCGCCAATTTTTGAATAATAATTCTTTTCGACGTTTTCGTAATTGTATGTATATGCAGTGTTTTCCATCATGGAATCGCTGACATAATTTTTATAAAATTCATGCCAAAGTTCATTGTTACAAGCCGCTAAATTTATTCCTGTTCCAAAAATCACTGTATTATTCTCCGATATAATCGCAATCAATATTACTAAAATGTCTTAAAAGTATTTTTCATATTATAATAAATGGTATTAAATCCCAGGGCTTGCCCGGAGTTTAATACCATTTGTTTTATTATTAGGTCATCCGTAACGAATTGCTATTCAAGTATTGCCTTTATTCTCCTTACACCGGCACCTGAGGACTGTTCCTTTTGGATTTTAAAGGTTCCTAGCTCACTTGTTCTCGAAGCATGAGGACCGCCGCAGATTTCGCAGCTATATTTGCCCATAGTGTAAACTTTGACTTTTTCACCATATTTATTAGCAAAAAGTCCGATTGCACCACTTTTTTGAGCATCCTCAAAGTCCATTTCCTTACACTCTATAGCGACATCTGCTTTGATAGCTTCGTTAACAATACTTTCTACCTTGGCTATTTCCGCTTCGGTCATTGGTCTATGGAAAGTAAAGTCGAACCTTAGTCTTTCTTCGGTTATATTACTGCCCTTTTGATTGGCATTTTCGTCGTTCAATACAACCTTTAACGCTTGATGCATTAGATGCGTTGCCGTATGCAGCTTTGTAGTTATTTCCGAATTATCAACAAGGCCGCCTTTAAAAATCTTATCCGCACCCGCATGAGATAATTCCCTATGCGCATTAAACGCCTCATTAAAGCCATCAATATCTACCGTCAATCCGTTTTCGGCAGCAAGCTCTATCGTGAATTCGATTGGAAATCCGTGCGTATCATATAAGCGGAAGCTATCCTTGCCGCTTATCATATTTCCCTCCACATTGCGGCAAAGTCTTTCAAATTCCACAAGACCCTTGTTGAGGGTTTTTTCAAAACGTTCGGTTTCTTTGTTAATTTCGTTAATCACTTGAACCCTGTTCTTTTCAATCTCAGGATATGCCTCGCCGTATATTCTTATAACTACATCGGCAATTTCAAACAGCCTAGACGGCTCAAACTCCAGCTTCTTGACATATCTAATCGCTCTTCTTAATAGACGTCTGAGAATATAACCCTGACCGCCATTCGAACAAACAACGCCGCGTTCGTCACCAATAATTATTACAGCCGTTCTGATATGGTCAGAAATTATCCTTATAGCCCTTTTAATTTCTCCGCTAGATTCGTAACTTTTACCGGAAATCTCTTCAATTTTTTCAATAACCGGCACAAAAAGATCGGTGTCGTATACCGATTTTTTGCCCTGTAATATACACAACGTTCTTTCCAGCCCCATACCGGTATCAACGTTTTTGTTTTTGAGCGGGACAAAAGTGCCGTTTTGCTCCTTGTTGTACTGCATAAAAACATCGTTCCAAATTTCCAAATATTTTCCGCAACCGCACGCAGGACTACAATCATTCGAACATTTCTCTCGTCCGTCGTCGATAAACATTTCAGTATCGGGGCCACACGGACCGGTAGTACCGGCAGGTCCCCACCAATTACATTTTTTAGGCAGGTAGAAAATCCTATCCTCGGTTATGCCTTGGCTTTTCCACGCATTCGCACTCTCATTATCACGAGGACAATCACTGTCGCCTTCAAATACACTCACCGCCAATCTATTCTTGTCTATTCCTAAATACTCGGGCTTCGTCAAAAATTCATAGCTCCATGCTATCATTTCTTTTTTGAAATAATCTCCAAGCGACCAGTTACCTAACATCTCAAAAAAGTAAGGTGACTGTCGTCGCCAATCTCGTCTATATCCCCCGTCCTGACGCATTTTTGCACATTTGTCAATCTATTTCCTTCAGGATGTTTTTGACCCAACAAATAAGGCACAAGGGGATGCATGCCGGCTGTCGTAAACAAAACAGTGGGATCGTTTTCAGGTATAACCGATGCCGAACGTATCACGCTGTGACCGCGCTCAGAAAAAAACTTAAGCCATAATTCTCTTAATTGTTTAGATGTTAAATTGTTCATATATATCCTTTATAATTTCGCCGGTTTCAATAAAACGACGAAAAAAATTGCAAATAGAAACATATTTTTTATCAGCACTCAAAAAACATGTAAAAAAAGATTGTTTCTTTGAGTAGCTATCCGTTATAGTTAGATTTCAAGCCTACAATTAGATTAAAAACTAGCCCGTTACTCTTGATATCTCTGCAAAAATAACCTTGTCTTAGGAATTGGAAAGACTCTCCTTTTTGCGCTTCTTCCAATCTCCTTTCGGCTTTTGACTGCACTATTTTTAAAGAGTTTTGATTAAGCCTGCCGTTAAAATCTGTTTTGCTTCCATCATCCTCATTTAATAAATAATCATATAATCTGACTTCGGCATCAACGGCATTTTTAGCATCCACCCAATGAATTGTACCCTTTACTTTAACTCCGCTCTCGTCGTTACCTGACTTAGAATTCTTTATAATCGATACACGCACAAGCGTAACTTCGCCGCTTGCATCTGTTACATGCGATTCATATTTTACAATATAAGCATTCTTTAGTCTGACCATTCCGCCGACTGTCAGTCTATGATACTTCGGCGGAGGCGTAACCATAAAATCCGTCTTTTCTATATACAACGTATTAGACAGCGTAATCGGCCTTCTGCCGCCGTTCTCATTATTAGGATTGATATCGAAATCCAAAACTTCAAGATAATCATTAGGAACGTCAATAATCTCTAAGCGCAACGGCTCAAAAACAGCCATTGCGCGTTCGGCATTAGCGTTCAGTTCTTCTCTGATACAGCTTTCAAGCTGACCCGTTTCTACTTCGCTATTGGCTTTTGCAACACCTATCCTTTCGCAAAATTCTCTTATAGCAGTAGGCGTATAACCGCGACGCCTCATGCCTGCAAGCGTAGGCATTCTCGGATCATCCCACCCATCAACCACTCCGTCATCAACAAGTTTTTTTAGATACCTTTTGCTCATAATGGTGCGCTGTATATTTAATCGGGCAAATTCGTGCTGATGTGGTGGATTTTTGTATTCACATTCGGTAAGCACCCAATCATACAGCGGCCTGTGATCCTCAAATTCTAAGGAGCAAAGCGAGTGAGTTATTCCCTCAACCGCGTCTTCAATTGGATGGGCAAAGTCATACATAGGATAAACACACCACCTGTCGCCCTGCCTATGATGTGTCGCTTTTAATATTCTATAAATTATAGGATCGCGCATATTGACATTTGGCGATGCCATATCAATTTTTGCTCTAAGTACCAATTCACCGTCGTTGTATTTGCCATTTTTCATATCATCGAAAAGTGCGAGATTTTCCGCTATCGGGCGGTTGCGGCGAGGACTTTCTTTGCCCGGTTCGGTAAGAGTGCCGCGCATCTCTCTCATCATCTCCGCGCTGATATCGTCAATATATGCCTTACCTTTCTCGATTAGCAAAACAGCTGCGCGATACATTTCCTCAAAATAGTCGGAAGCATAAAATATATCGCCGGTCCAACCCATCCATCTAAGATCTTCGACAATTGCATTGCAAAAATCCTCGTTTTCTTTGAGCGGATTAGTATCGTCAAAACGCAAATTACACTTGCCTTTATATTTAATGGCAGTACCATAGTAGTTTATACATATTGCCTTAGCATGTCCGATATGAAGATATCCGTTCGGCTCAGGCGGAAAGCGCGTTACAATGTCCTTAACCCGTCCGCTGCTTAAATCGTTTTCAATAATTTCTTCAATAAAATTGCCCATAAGTCTTTGTCCTCACTAGATTTATAATCCATTATAACAGAAAATCATTATTTTTCAATCTGATTTTAATAGAAAAATTAGAATTTTTCTATTATTATCGCAACGGGACAGTAACATTAAAATAATTGTTTTTTAATCACTTTTATTATATAATGCTTTTATGGATATAATTGTAGCAAGCAACAACAAAGGAAAGATAAAAGAAATCAAAGCGATCTTTAAGAACCATAATATCATCTCAATGTCAGAAGCAGGCATAAATATAGACATCGAAGAAACCGGCAAAACCTTTATTGAAAACGCACTCATTAAGGCAAAAACCATTTTCGATATGACAAAATGTGCAGTTCTTAGCGATGACAGCGGGCTTGCAGTAGAGGCTTTAGGCGGACAGCCCGGAGTTTATTCTGCGCGTTATTCCGGCATGACTGAAAACACAGATCATCATAATAACGTTTTGCTATTAAAAAACATGCAAACCATTACCAATCGCCGTGCAAAGTTTGTAAGTGCAGTTGTCCTATATTACAGTGAAATGAAATATATTTATGCCGAAGGTGAAGCGGAAGGTGAAATACTTTATCGCCCAATTGGCTCTGAAGGATTTGGATACGATCCCCTGTTCTACTCCTATGAGCTACAAAAAACCTTCTCCGAGGCATCAATGGAGGAAAAAAATTCAATAAGCCATCGAGGTAAGGCCCTAAAAAAACTTGCAAAAATGATGCCGCCAAGCGATTAGCCGCTCAATTTAAAAAAATTTATAAATTTTTGATGATTTTAGAACAATATTTTATCTGTTCCATTGAAATATTCTTGACATCGTTCATTCGTTGTGGTATTATCTTTAAGCATGATTTTTAATGCTGATAAAAATGTCTGCTTTGCTTTGATATTTTAAAAGGTAGAAATAAACGTTTTGCCCAAAGATTATACGCTGACGTAGCTGCATTCGTTTCAACAATTAAATAATATGCGGGTGTAGCTCAGTGGTAGAGCTCCAGCCTTCCAAGCTGGCTGCGTGGGTCCGATTCCCATCACCCGCTCCAAATGCGCCTGTAGCTCAGCTGGATAGAGCAACGCCCTTCTAAGGCGTGGGCCAGGGGTTCGAATCCCTTCAGGCGCGCCAAAATGTGGTGGGTGTAGCTCAGCTGGTTAGAGCGCCAGATTGTGGCTCTGGAGGCCGAGAGTTCGAATCTCTTTACTCACCCCATACTAAATAAGCTTCTTATGTAATATTCGAACCACCTTTAAAGCATACGGTACGGATGCAAAACCCTGCTAAAAGAACATCGGATATTACATAAGGGCATATCTAACAAAAACATTGAGCTGTTTAGTGTCCCAATAACATAGGGGTGTCGCCAAGCGGTAAGGCACGAGACTTTGACTTTCGCATCGTAGGTTCGAATCCTGCCACCCCTGCCAACAAACATCCTCTCTTGGGGTGTCGCCAAGCGGTAAGGCACTTGACTCTGACTCAAGCATCCGTGGGTTCAAATCCTACCACCCCAGCCATATGATCCATTAGCTCAGTCGGTAGAGCACGTGACTTTTAATCACGGTGTCCCGCGTTCGAGTCGCGGATGGATCACCAAAAACTCAGCAAAAACGCTTAATTTCTGTGAAAATTGAGCGTTTTTTGCTTATCTAGAGCAAAAATAGACACCGTGACAAATCAAAATCATTATTGAAAAGCGTCTCTTTTTGCGTTCATTTTTTTGACCTCGTCTAACTCGAATTTTGTCTGCACATGGGTATAAATATTTATGGTCATGACTATACTTGAATGCCCTGCCCACTCTTGAATGTGCTTAGGTGGAATGCCAACATGGTTACAGCATGATATAAACGTATGCCTAAAAGAATGTATAACAGCATCTATTTTAGCACTTCAAAATATTTTAATATTCTACAGAATAAAGGTACAATCCATGGGGTTTTGCAAGATCTTTACACTTGTTGCGGTCGCGGGCGGCTATTAGATTTGGTATATCCGAGGGAGAGATTTTGTGAGCACCGACTTGAAGAAGGGTCGCGGTTATTTTGCGTACCATGTTGTATAAAAAACCATTTGCCGTTACCTTATAAATGATTTGCGGCGGATTACATAATCCATCTCTTTGCTCGATTATTTCCGATTCGAAAACTGTCCTTTCGGTAGTTTTTGCGTTGCTGCCTGCGCTCATAAACGCAAAAAAATCGCGCTGGCCTATAAAGTGCTTAGCCGCCTCTCTCATAAGTTGAATATCTGTTTCGGGAGCTATCTTTAGCGCTCTGCCAACATATAGCGCGTTTTCGAATTGACTTTTGTACATTACGTATATATAAGTCTTGCGAACCGCGCTCTTTCGCGCGTTAAACATATCACTAACTTCTTCGGCGCTCTGTATACGAATGCTATCAGGCAAATAAAAATTTAGCCCCGCGGCAAAACGCGCGGAGTCGAAATTTTTATTTAGATCAAAATGTGCTACTTGAGAAATAGCGTGAACGCCAGTGTCCGTTCTGCCGCTGCCCGTAAGTGAAACTGTCTCGCCCGTCAGCTTAAAAAGAGCTTCTTCTATGCAGTCCTGCACGCTTCCGCCACCCTTTTGACTCTGCCAGCCGATATAGCCTGCTCCATTGTAGTTTAACGTGAGCTTTATTCTCATAATAAACCTCTCGATTAGATTTAAGTTCAAAAAAATACTTCAATTCAAATGAATTTTGATTTACTAAGGTCACTCGTCAAAAAAACAATCAAAAAGAACATCAATATCCATTCATTAACATATGAGCATTAGATCAAATAGCTATAAAACGGCAATCCGAATAGCTGATATCTTAGCATAATAATTGAGAAAAACACCGCTCCCACTACAAAAAATGCTATATAGTCGCGTAATCCCGTTTTCATTATCTTCATTCTTGTTCGGCCCTTTGCACCACGATAGCAACGCGAATCCATTGCGTCGGCAAGCTCGTCAGCTATTGTAAATGAGGAAACGAATAATGGTATCAAAATCGGCAAAAGAGCCTTTGCACGTTTGAAAATATTACCGCTGTCAAAATCAGCGCAACGGGCTTTTTGTGCGCAGATTATCCTGTCTGATTTTTCGGCAAGCATAGGAATAAGGCGCAAGGTTATACTCATAATAATAGCCATTTCGTGAACTGGAAACTTGATATAGGTCAGCGGTTTTAGAAGACGTTCTAATGCGTCGGTTAGCGCTACAGGTGTGGTTGTCAGCGTAAGTACTGCCGGACCCATCACAATAAACAAAAGTCTGAGAGCAATCTTGAAGGCAGCCAAAACCGCACTCTTATAAATCTTTATTATCCACCACGACCATAGTATATCACTTACATCGCCGCTGTAGAAAAAGAGAGTCATAAGCATAGTAAACAAAATGAGGAATATTACGGTTTTTACGCTTTTAAAAACTTTTAACACCGGTATCTTACTGCAAAAAACCGCTGTTAGCAAGAACAGGAATACGATACCGTACCCCACAAATGTAGTGACCATAAATACCATTACAACATAGGCAACGGCTATTAACAGCTTGATACGCGGATCTAAGCGATGAACTACGCTGTCCGCAGGATAGTATTGACCAAAAGAAATTTCTCTCATTACAACCGCTCACCGCCCAAACAGGAAACAATGGAATCCGCCAATTCTTCCTCGGTTAGTATTCCCCTATCTATGTTCCATCCTTTCTCACTTAATCCTTTTGTTATTTTTGAAACAGTCGGCAATTCAAGCCTGAGTTCACTGACAAGCTCCGACTCGCGGAACAGATCAGACGGTGTGTAAACACCCTTTAGTCTGCCAAATGACAACACGGCAATTTTATTGCAATAAGCCGAAATTTCATCCATGTTATGGCTAATCATTATCATAGTCGGGCAACGCTCTTTGACGCGCATAAGAAGGGACATTATTTCCATTTTCCCTTTCGGGTCAAGCCCGGCAGTCGGCTCGTCCAATATCAGCACCTCCGGGTTCATGGAAAGCACTCCCGCAAGTGCAACGCGGCGCATCTGTCCGCCCGAAATCTCAAAAGGCGAACGCTCGCCAATCTCATTGTAGTCTAGCCCTACAAGTTCAATTGCATCTTTTACTCTAACACTTATCTCATCGTCTGGAACACCGGTATTTTTTGGTCCAAAGCCGACATCCTTTATTACCGTATCTGCAAACAATTGGTATTCGGGATATTGAAAAACCATACCCACTTTTGAACGCAGTTTTTTGTGATCGTATTTTTTTGACAGATCAATATCATCCACAGCAATCTTTCCGCTAGTCAGCTTAGTCAATCCGTTGATATGGTTGACAAGGGTACTCTTACCACTGCCGGTATGACCTACAATGCCAAAAAAATCACCATCCTCTATCGTGAGGCTAATGTTCTTTAAAGCTGCCGTCTCAAAAGGCGATTTTGGATTATATGTGTAGTTTAAATTTTCTATTTTTATTGGCATTTTTATTTTCTTTACCGACTTTTCAAAATAATATACTTTATGATATACGCTACAAAAAGTTTTACTGCTTATCCCGCCCAGCTGCAGGTGACATTTTTGCAACACTTCAATTACTTATTTCTAATCATGTTCTGTTTGATTAACGAGTTATGCGCCCTTCTTTTGCCTGTTTGAGAGCTGTCAGTTCAAAGATTAATTCCTCTGTCGATACTATATTCTCTTTTAGGGCAATGCCCCTATTTCTAATCTTTTCCGCTACTCTTGCAGCTGCGGGAATATCTAAGCCAACGCTTCTTAATAGTTTTGGATTATTGAATAACTTTTTGTCGCCATCAGCCAGAATATTTCCGCCGTCCATAACTATTATTCTGTCAGCCATAATAGCCTCTTCCATAAAATGAGTAATAAGCACGACGGTCATCTTTTCTTCCTTGTTGAGCTTGTTTATTACCTCGATTACCTCACCTCTGCCGATAGGATCCAGCATCGCCGTGGATTCGTCCAGCACCATAACGCGCGGCTTGATGGCAAGTATACCCGCTATCGCTATGCGTTGTTTCTGCCCGCCGCTAAGTCTGTACGGAGTACCGTTTTTGTATTCTGCCATACCAACGCTTGCAAGTGCCCAATCTACCCTGTCGCGAATTTCACGCGGGGGCAGTCCTATATTCTCCGGCCCGAATGCAATATCGTCCTCGATGATAGTCGCAACCATCTGGTTATCTGGATTTTGAAAAACGACTCCGACATTTTTGCGGATATCAAAAAGATTAGCTTTTGTTTTCGTATCCATTCCATCAACTGTTACGGTGCCTTCACAAGGCAAAAGCAATCCGTTCATCAATTTTGCAACTGTACTTTTTCCCGATCCATTATGTCCGACAAGGGCAACAAATTCCCCCTCGTTAATATCAAGGTCAATGCCCCGCACTGCCTTGACCTCATCCGTCGTTCCGCTCAAATAGGAATAATGAACATTCCTAAATTCAATAAAGCCCATATTCATATTATAAACATAAGCAGTCAATTTAGCAAATAATTTGGATTGATAATTATAGAAAGCTAAAAAATAAAGGATATTAAAGCATAGAGGTAAGCCTTGGGCCCATATTACAAATTCAAATTTTGAAAAATTTATTCCAAAGCTTTGCTGCGGGGTATATTAATCCTTTGTAGATATCTCCCAAAAATCACCTTACCGGCAAGCTTTTTTACTCCGTGAATCAAAAACACATAATTCTTTTTGACACCAATAGGCAGCATCTATATTTGAGATTTCACTTGACTTGCTATATGAAAAATACTATAATGATTATAATAAATTTGTAAAAAGAAGGTGGCTAAAATGAAAACTAAGGTTAATTATGCAATTGTCTTTTCAATCTTTATAGTCCTTATTATCGGTATTATTGCAATCTGTTTTACCTATACAACAAAAAATCCGAAAGCTTACCGCGAAACCCATAGCTCAAACGGAAAATTAATCGTTACACAGAACGTTGACGATGAAAACGTATATAGATATGTCAAGCAACTTGAAACTAAAAACATACGTTATTCCGAATACTTGAACAGATTGGCTAAATACCGTAAAATTATTATGGATAAATCTAAAGCCGCCTATAAATCCAATGAATCGGAAGAAAATCTTATCACCTACAATTCTAACAAAGCGAGCTATGAAATTGCCAAAAATGAAGCGGATACTTTTGAAAGAACACTATTGATCTCATGTTTTGAAACATTTTTCGGAACATATTTTCCGATAATTCTCTTGCTGATTATAACCTTGCTTGTTAATACAAAGATAAACTACGGTAATGAGCGCAGGAGTAAAGATTTGTCTAAAACCTACATGGAGAATAGCCATGAAAAAAATTATTAATTATTTTTTAGCAGCTTTTATGGCCATAGTTTTGATTTTTGGAATCATAGCAACATGTTTGACAGTGATTACATTAAATCCAAAAAATATCCGCGCCGATATATCAAAAGATGGTAGAATAAAATCAACCGCCAATGTTGAAAGAAATACGGAACACCTTTATGTTAAGGATTTAGACATAGAGATAATTACAAAGCTGGAGCAACTAAACAGATACGTTCTTCACTATAAAATTGTGTATGAATATGCCTCAAAAGATTATGAACAAAGTAAAACGGACGCAAACTATGTTGCCATGATGGACGCCTACCATCAACACGCAACTGCATTAACAATGTTCCATACGATGGAAATGTTCTTATTTTTGAAGGCCGCAGAAACTTTTTTTGAAACATACGGCATTTTAATCCTCATACTCGCAATATCTATAATAACAAATACTTCCATTGATTACGACGCAAAATATGCTCCGTTATCCACCCCCTACCGCAAAAAAAACTATCCGAATGCCAATCACGAGTGGGTAGGCGGCAGATGGAACTAAGCCAAAAAGATTTAGCTTATTTTTTTTAATTGAAAATTTGACAACTTATCTTTAGGCGGCTTTAGCCGTCCGAACCATCGGCTTTAGCCGATAGCAGTTCAGTAGTATTCTAAAAAACTATTCCTCATTTTCTTTAAACAACTTTATCCGTAAAAAGAATATATCGGTTTAAGGCGATAGTAATTCAGTCGGATAATATGACGCTTCAAGCGAACATTTTTGAAATTAGATTATATACAAAGCACTAATACTAAGTAGCGATCAAAGGCGAATAGATTTTTGTGGATAAAATATTCGGGTCGCTGAATTTGGCTATTTTTTACCGTATTCGGGGCTTTTTCTAAAGTCCGCAACAAAGTCAAGAAATCTGTCGTTCATGATCGCTTCTCTCATTCGCTTTATTAAATCGGTTAAATAAGTAATGTTATGAAGGCTGAGCATTCTGCCTCCCAAAATCTCATCCACATTTATCAGATGTCTTAGGTAAGCTTTGGTAAAGTTTTTACAACAATAGCAATCGCAATTTTCATCAAGGACGGTAAAATCCTCTTTGAATTCTGCATTTCGTATCGTAAGCAGGCCCTTTGAGGTCAATGCAGCCCCGTTTCTCGCTATACGGGTAGGCAATACGCAATCAAACATATCTATTCCGCGCAATACACCCTCGACCAAATAGTCGGGAGTTCCCACTCCCATTAAATAAATTGGCATATCCTTTGGATAATGTGATTTCATGATGTCAAGGATTTCTTCCATTACCTCTTTCGGCTCACCTACCGACAGGCCACCAACGGCAATTCCGCATTCAGCATAAGGCAAAGTTCTTTGCAATGATTCTATTCTAAGCTCAGGAAAAACGTTGCCCTGAATTATCGGGAACAACATTTGCGAGTCTTTTTTATGATAATTTTTACACCTATCCAGCCAATTTATCGTCCTATCCACAGCTTTTTTTGCGTCCTTTTGGGAAATTCCGTAATCACTGCATTGATCGAACGCCATAATTATGTCAGCGCCTAGGCTATTTTGGATTTCCATAGCAAGTTCAGGGGTAAAAAAATGACGACTTCCGTCAATGTGTGAAGAAAACTCCACCCCATTTTCAGTTATCTTATTAAGTCCTGCAAGCGAAAACACTTGAAAACCTCCGCTATCGGTTAATATAGGCTTATCCCATGCCATGAAATTATGCAGTCCACCCGCTTTTTTTATAAGTTCATGACCGGGACGCATATATAAATGATAGGTATTGGCAAGAATAATTTCCGAATTTGCTCTCTTTAGCTCCTCAGGCGATAACGATTTAACTGTTGCTCTTGTGCCAACCGGCATAAAAACAGGAGTTGTAATCTTGCCGTGAGGCGTCGTAAACTCGCCTACTCTTGCTCCGGATTGGGCACATACATGTATTATCTTGTAATTGAATTTTTCCATAACCCGCCTCTATAATATAGTAAACACTATTACTTTAAAAACATTGCGTCTCCAAAACTGAAAAACCTGTACCCTTGCTCAACGGCATAATTATAAAGCTTCAAGGTTTCCTCTCTGCCGCAAAACGCAGAAACAAGCATTATCAGCGTTGATTCCGGTAAGTGAAAATTGGTTATCAGTGCTTTAACAATCTTAAACTCATAGGGTGGATAAATAAAAATATTGGTATTGCCGCAAGACGCCTTGACTCTACCGTTTTCTGCCGCACTTTCTAGCACTCTTACGCTTGTCGTACCTACCGAAATAACGCGCCTGTTTTCCGAAAGAGCTTTATTTATCTTGCCTGCATTATATTCATCTATCTCGTAATACTCGCTATGCATATTGTGATCTTCAATTCTTTCTGCTTTAACAGGTCGGAAGGTTCCTAAACCGATATGCAAAAGCACCTCGGCAAACTCTATGCCTTTATCTCTTAGTTTTTTAATAAGTTCCTCGGTAAAATGCAGTCCTGCCGTCGGCGCAGCGCACGAACCTTCAGTTTTTGCATAGACTGTCTGATATTTACTTTTGTCCGATAGCTTTTCCTTTATATAATGCGGCAGCGGAATTTGTCCCAATTTATCCAAGATATCCTCAAATACCCCGTCAAACTCAAAACGCACTAACTTTACGCCTTCGTCCTGTGAGTCTATAATAATTGCCGACAAATCATCGCTAATAAATATGCAACTGCCAACCTTTAACCTTTTTGCAGGTCGAACGAGAGCAGTCCAGTCGGTGAGGTTTTTTCTTTTCATTAATAACAGCTCGATGCTTGCACCCGTGTCTTTCTTTTTGCCGAATAACCTGGCCGGAATAACCTTAGTGTTATTGATGACTAGCAAATCCCCTTTGTTTAGAAAATCAATAATATCGGCAAAAGTCTTTTCACAAATCTCTTTGTTATACCTGTCAAACACAAGTAGCTTAGACGAATCTCTTGGTGTTAGCGGATGCTGTGCAATTAAATTTTCGGGTAAAGTGTAAAAAAAATCTTTCTTATCCATTAGATTCTCCGTCGTCAGTGTCAAAAAAACAAAGCTGTCTTTCCTTTTCTGTTGACAGATTTATTCCAAGATGCTTATAGGCAAGAGGTAAGCAGATTCGCCCTCTTGAAGTACGCGCAATAAAGCCTTTTTGCAGTAAATAAGGTTCAATAACATCTTCAATAGTAACCGCTTCTTCATTAATAGCAGAAGCTAAAGTATCCACGCCTACAGGTCCGCCGTTAAAACGAGAAATCATTATCTTCAGCATATTCAAGTCGTTAAAATCAAGCCCTATATTATCAATTCCAAGCTTTTCCAATGCATATTTCGTAATCTTTAAATCTATTTTGCCTTCATTCATCACCTCAGCAAAATCCCTGACTCTTTTTAGCAATCTGTTTGCAATACGCGGCGTCCCTCTCGATCTTTTTGCTATTTCCATTTCCGCATCCTTCGCCATTTCTATCTTTAAAATCTTTGCCGACCTTTTGATAATATCCGAAAGTTCACTTGCAGAATACATTTCAAGCCTGCATATTACGCCGAACCTATCCCTAAGCGGGCCTGTAAGCATTCCCGCCCTTGTTGTCGCCCCAATTAGAGTGAATTGCGGAAGATTTAGTCTCATGCTCCTTGCGCTGGGTCCCTTGCCGATAATGATATCTAAAGCAAAATCCTCCATAGCAGGATATAATATTTCCTCCACTGCCCTATTTAATCGGTGTATTTCATCAATAAACAACACATCGTTTTCGTTAAGATTAGTAAGTATCGCAGCAAGATCAGCAGCCCTTTCTATCGCCGGGCCGCTCGTTATCCTAATATTTGAGCCAAGTTCATTGCTAATGATATATGATAGCGTGGTTTTACCTAGTCCGGGCGGGCCATACAGCAGCACATGGTCAAGTGCTTGCTGCCTTTTTTTGCTCGCTTCAATAAAGACCTTGAGATTTTCCTTAATCTTTTCCTGTCCTACGTACTCTTCCAAGGCGCTGGGTCTTAGCGCATTATCCCATTCTCTATCCTCTAATTTTGCCGCACTGCCGACAAATCTTTCTTCTTCCATTTTATATCACCTATTTGCCCTTAAGCGCCTTAAAAATTATTTCCTCTAGAGTCATACCTCCGGTATTTATCTTAGCGATCGCATTAATTGCTTCATTTTTGCTAAGTCCCAGTGAAATAAGAGCCATAATAGCGTCTTCATTTACTCTGCTTACAGGCACGTTACACGAAGCAGCAATATCAATCTGTCCATATTCTTCACTGAATTTATCTTTAAGTTCCAGTACCAGTCTCTCTGCAGTTTTCTTGCCGATACCCTTGATTTTGCTTAAATTTTTGGTATCATTATTCAAAATTGAAATTGCTAATTCATCAAGCGGTATTCCGCTCAAAATGGCTATTGCAACTTTCGGTCCGATGCCGCTTATGGTTATCAGTTTTTTGAACATGTTTTTTTCAGCATTATCCTTAAAGCCAAACAATCTCATCTCGTCCTCTCTAACATTGAGATGAACAGGGATTTTGTATATTTCACCGGTTTTAGCATATTTATCAAGGCAAAAGGCACTGACGGTCAGTTCATAGCCCACTCCGCTAGCTTCAACAACAATATAATTTTCGCCCCTTTCCACAACGTTTCCTTTAATAAAATTATACATTTTGTTATCCGCCTAATTCAAAATTCTTTGGGTAGCCGCACCAGTATTAGCATGACAAATCGCTACTGCAAGCGCATCGGCAACATCATCCGGCTTAGGAACTTTTGTAAGTCCCAAAATTTTCGTGACCATGTATTGTATTTGCTTTTTTTCCGCCCTGCCGTAGCCGGTAAGCGCCTGCTTTACTTGTAACGGCGTATATTCGTATAATCTGCCACATTCCTTTATGGCCGCAAGCAAAATGACTCCTCTAGCTTGAGCTACCTTTATTCCTGTAGTAATGTTGGTATTAAAAAACAATTCTTCAACAGCAACTACATCGGGCTTTAGTTCCTTTATTATCTTTGACAGCTTTTCATCCAAAATAGCCAACCTAACCGCTACACTTTCATCCTTTGGAGTTTCTATAATCCCATATTCAATTGATCTCAATTTAAGACCGGTTTCTATCATACCGTAACCTATCGCAGCATAGCCTGGATCTATTCCCAAAATTTTCATTAATTCACTCCTAGCAAATACGGCATTTTTTGATTGTTTATCAGTAGCATAATTTTTTTAGACGTTTTTATATCTTTCGATTTCACAATTGTCGCAAAATATCAGAATGCCTATAAAACTAAAATATGTTTTATTAATCCTTTCAAAAATGCATCGTTTTTTACCTATTATTCATCCGGCTGTGTTTCAAGAACATATCTATTATGATCTTTGCGGTTACGAACTTCTTTATATTGGTTGGTACCGTAAAGCTTATCAGTTCTTCTGATACTTTCAAGAGTGATGTCATTTTCGTAAAAGCTAAAGTATCCGTTCTCAGCAAAAATTATGTGATCGATTAGCTTGACGCCTATTGCACCGAGAATGACAGAAAGCGAATCGGTTAGAGATAAGTCTTCGTTTGATGCGGTAAGATTGCCGCCCGGATGATTGTGCGCTAAAATCACCTTACTTGGTTTGACCCTTGATGCAATGGAAAGTATCTTACTAAAATCTACAGTCGTAAAGCTAGACAAACCATCCGACAAAAGGTCAATCTGCATAAGCTTGTCATGCAAATCAATACTCATCATATAAAGCCGTTCAGTATTCCTGTTAATAAAATAAGGGCGCAAAACGCTTACCGCATCTTCTGTTAACTTGACAGTACTTTTATTTTTAATTCTGGACAATCCCGCACGCCGCACAATTGCCGTCATATTAGCAATCAAATGGGAAGCATTAGCCGTCATATTTTTAACCTGAAAAAGCTCATTGCTTGATGCGCTTAGTACGCCGTAAATAGAGCCAAATTCGTCAAGCAAAGCGTGCGCAATCGGATTGGTATCTTTACGTGGAATCAAAAAAGTCAAAAGATATTCCAAAACCTCAACATCGGAGAGCGCGTTTAACTCGCAATCATTGTTGACGGATTGCCTAAGCCTATTTCTATGCCCTTCGTGTATATTCTTATCTTTTGCCATTTAACCACCCTAGTTAGTTATCTAATATTTTATCTTCGTTATATTTATTCCGGAAGCAAAAATGCTTACTTACAATGGCATTTTGCATGCATAACAAAAGTTTAATACCCCGCAGCAAAGCTTTGGAACAAACTTTTCGAAATCTTTGATTTTGAAAAATGAGTCTGGGCTTGCCTTGGGGTTTAATACTAATTCGCAATAAATTGCACATTCAAAAGCGAATAGATTTTTGTGGATAAAATGCGCTAAAAGCGCAGACTGTAGCAACGCTACAGTCGAGCATTTAGTTCGTTTTAGACCAAAATGATTTCGCCGACTATTTGCAATTTATCGCTACTTAGTATAATAACCTCGCAGCTTTGCTGCGGAACAATTTTACAGAAAAAATTTCAGATTAATATAAAAGATTATTCTTCTTCCTCAATTATCGGTAAATCTACATTGTGGAAAACGTTTTGCACATCGTCGTTATCATCAAAAGCATCAAGCATTTTATTGAAAGCATTAAGCTGATTTTCATCAAGCTTAACTCTGATTGAAGGAATTTTGTCCGATTCAAAACTGAGAACCTTCATGTTTGCTGCCTCTAATCCATCTTTAACACGTCCAAGTTCGGACACATTTGTATATATCTCATAAACACTATCTTCGCAAGAAATATCTTCCGCACCGCAGTCAAGCGCAAGCATCATAATCTCATCGTCATCCATGCTCTTATTGCGTTCTATTATAATAACGCCCTTGTTATCGAACATATAGCTAACGCAACCGTTTGTTCCCATTGAACCGCCAAATTTGTCAAAAATATGGCGAACCTCACCTGCCGTGCGATTTTTATTATCTGTAAGAGTTTCTACTATTACGGCAGAGCTGCCTATACCGTAACCCTCATAAATAATTCCATCATAATTAATTGCACTAAGCTCACCCGCCGCTTTTTTGATACTGCGGGTAATGTTGTCGTTAGGCATGTTTGCTGCTTTTGCTTTAGCAATAATATCTCTAAGTCTAGAATTACTGGCAGGATCAGGCCCGCCCAATTTAACCGCAACGGCAATCTCTCTGCCTAGTTTAGTGAAAACCTTTCCTCTAGCCGCGTCTACCTTTCCTTTTGAACGGCTAATTGTAGCCCATCTACTGTGACCTGACATACTCCCTCCATAAGTAGTATTATATCAAAAAATTTAAAAAAACACAATCAAGCAACTATAAAATCCTATATTTATATTCAAACATTAGTACTCCTGCCGCAAGTGCCGCATTTAGTGACTCTATCCCCTCCATAGGAATGGCAACCAAATGGTCACAAAGAGAAATAACCCGCTCGCAAAGCCCGTCCGCCTCGTTACCAATAGCAAGAATAAGCGGCTTTTTGACTGCGCCTTTAGTTAATTCAAATACATTCTTACCACTTGCCGCAGTGCCGATAAAGGCATATCCGTTTTCCTTATATCGAATGATATCAAAATCTTTAGCCAAAGAAATATTTGCCGATGCAATCGCAGACATGCTGCCCCTTATAACTTTCGGACTAAACAAATCACAACAATTATCAAGAATAACTCCATAGCCTGCCGCTTGAGCTGTTCTCAAAATTGTGCCCAAGTTACCTGGGTCACGTATTCTATCCAAATAAAGACAAAGCTCGTTATCTAACATTTTGTTATAGTCTCTTTGATTTGCGATTATTATTATCTCGGTTTCGGAAGTATAATCGGATACCTTACTCAAAATCGATTTTTCAGCAACAATAATCTTTGATTCCAATTTGGTGTAAAGCGAAAGCAACCTACCAGCACTTTCGCAGGTTACCAATATACACTCAATCTCATTGTCAGAAAGTATATTCAAAGAATCATAGACATTTTTTTTGCCTTCTATAATATAAAGCCCATATTCGTCTCTATATTTTTTTTGGGAGAGTTTTGCGTATTTTTTTATTAAATCGTTTTGAAAAGACTCAATTATCTTCATTTTTTACTCATTTTCGCCTATATTTCAATAAACCAGATTAAAAGCATGGTTTTTTATAATAAAATGATTGCTACCTACTTTATTGCGAAAGATATGTAGCGCTATTGATTGATTTATGCTTATTGTATTTTATTTAAGGTTTTTTATAAAAATTAAGGCATTTATAAAAATGCCTTAATCATTAAACTCAATTATATTTCGCTGTTGCAGATACCGCAGTTTGAGCCAAAGATGTGAACGCTGCCGCATCACTTACTGCTATTTCAGCCAACACCTTTCTATTAAGATTTATGCCCGCTTGCTTTAGACCATACATAAAACGGCTGTAAGAAAGTCCGTTCTGTCTTGCCGCCGCGTTGATTCTCGCAATCCAAAGCTTTCTAAAATCTCTCTTTTTATGATGACGGCCAATATAAGCATACATCTGTGATTTCATAACCGCTTGACGGGCAATTCTATAAGATCTAGATTTTGATCCAAAATAGCCCTTTGCCAGTTTCATTATTTTTCTGCGCTTTTTTAGCGCGTTTACTGCTCTTTTGATTCTCATTTCTTATACTCTCCTATTTCTGTATCATTACCCTGATAGTACGAGCTTCTTTCTCCGAAGCCATATAAGCGCCCTGTCTAAGAGACATCTTTCTTTTACGAGTTTTCTTTGTTAGAATGTGATTTTTACCCTGCTGGGCTCGTTTTACCCTGCCGGAAGCAGTAACTCTGAAACGTTTCTTAGCACCGCTGTGACTTTTCATTTTTGGCATATTTATGTCCTCCGTTTTTTTGCTTGTTTATTAGCTCTTTTTTGGCTGCAATATCATTACAATATTTCTTCCTTCGGTAGCAGCCTTCTTTTCATATAGCGCAACACTCTCAACAAGATTGAAAAAATCTTCCATAACTTTTATACCAAGTTCGGAGTGCGCCTGCTGTCTGCCGCGCATTTTTATTGAAACCTTAACTTTGTCGCCCGAAGAAAGGAATTTGCCTGCCTGCTTTGCCTTGGTTTCCAAATCGTGAGTATCAATGGTCATGGACAACCAAACTTCCTTGAGCTCGCTAGTCTTTTGTTTCTTACGAGCATCCTTTTCTCTCTTAGCGTTGTCGAATTTGAACTTACCGTAATCCATAATTTTACAGACCGGCGGAACAGCTGTAGGATTAATCTTTACAAGATCCAAATTTTTTTCAGCAGCCATCTTGTTTGCAACAGACGAATATAATATTCCAAGCTGATTGCCATTTTCATCAATAACCCTAATTTCGCTATCGCGAATCTTTTCGTTGATTTCGACACCTTTAATAATAAGAATTATCCTCCAAAAGAAATAAAATAAGGCAGACAACAAATTATCCGCCTAAAATATATTAAGATATACTTTAAATTGCGTTACCAATCTAGGAATCCTGACTGGCGAGATGATAATCTGCTTCCAACGCTTCTATTCTATCACAATCAACAAAAAAGTCAACTGTTTTTAATACCTTTTATTTAATTTACAAAAAAAAGATCTCAATACTGTTTATTTCTTATATGAAAATGCTATTCCACGATATTTTATTTCACAAAATTGCCCTTGCCGGCAAACATTTTTGCTCTTGGAAATAAAAACCGAACCTGTCAGTTAAAAATCTGACAAGCCCGGTATTATAATCTTGCAATTAAGTCTAAACTAAATAATTATTTTTTATGGCAATCACACTCTTCTTCATCGCCACATTCTTCGTCGCAATCACAATCCTTGTCACAATCGTCGCAACCACAACCGCAACCGCTCTCGTGGTCAGCCACTGCTTTTAGATATTCGTCAAAAATTTTTTCCAGAAGGTCTTGGTCTTCTATAGGCAAGAACATGTCCGTTTCATCGTCTTGAGGCTCAATTTTGCAGATTATCGCTTCATCTTCCTCAATGCCTTCCGTAACTTCTACAGGTTGCAGGAGTACATAAAGCTCCTCTTCATACTCAATACAGGCGATTTCATAAAAATCAACCGGCTGATCTTTGTCATCGTAAAGAGTGATAATCTCTTCGTCATCGATAAATTCCACTTTGTTTTCCTTGTCCATAAAATATGTTACCTCCTATTATTTCGATCCAAGTAGGCTTGCAATATTAGCATGGCAGCGATCTTGTCAATTTCGCCCGTTTTGCTATTTTCTCGTCCATACGAAATACCGACTATCTCCTCGGCTTCTAACGAGGTGAGTCTTTCGTCGAAATACTCAACCGTCAGTCCCGTTGCTTTTTTTAGCACATCGCCGAATTTTCTTGTAAGAATAACCCTCTTTCCCTCTGTTCCGTCCATATTGAGCGGCAACCCGAGAATGATCGTATCGACATTTTTTTCAATTGCAAGATTTTTGATGTATTCGACATCCTCTCTCATGCCCTTTGAAAAATAAATATCCAGCAATAGTGCTATCTTTAAACTACTGTCGCTGACACTCAGCCCTATACGCTTTTTGCCGTAGTCGATGGCAAGCTTCCTCATAGGTCAACAGTATACCATATATACTTTTTTTTGAATAGCGTTTATTTGCCTTAATTTCCAAAATTTTAATAAATGACGAAATAAAAATAGTTTTTACTTATCTTTTTCATGTCTGTTAGCAAGACATGCTTTGGTTTTGACGGTATCTTTGCTTTAGTTTGGGGATTTTTCTTCCTTTACAAGATACCGTCATAAACAAAAATCAGCACTATTTTTGCTAATTTTATGCTAGAATTTTGTTTCCGAAACATTTTTTTAAAGAAAACGCTACTTAGTTTTGACCAGGTACTGCCGAATTTTCAACAGCGCAAACAGTCTCTTCTACTTTTTGCATAACCTTTTCCTTTGCGTCTGTTACCATCTGCTTCGCTTTTGAATTGAAGCTTACCAAACAAGCACCCGCAATCAATCCCGCCGCAAATCCAAAATATGTACATGCTCGCATAACTATTCCCTCCTAATATATTTGAAACTATTATCTGCAAAAAGTTGCAAAAATATATAAGCATTTACAAAAAAAATAAAGGATCTTAAAACCCAAGGTAAGCCCTGAACCCATTTTTTAAAACCTTTGATTTTGAAAAATGGGTTCCAAAGCTTTGCTGCGGCGTATTATACTAATTCGCAATAAATTGCATACTGCGCGTTGACGTATAGTTTGAATTTAGGCATGCTGCCAAAATAAAAAAGACTGCGGGATAGTTTTCCTGCAGTCATATTTCCTTCAAAAAAATCAGTCTGAATTATTCAAGCGATACTATATAATAGTAAAGCGGTTGGCCGCCGAAATGAATGTCTACATCGCATTTTTTATATTTTTGTTCCAATTCGTTGGCTATTTCACGAGCATCTTCCTCTTTAACATCGTTACCGAAATATAAGGTAATATTGCTGACGTCCTTATCCATCATCTTATCAATTAATTCTTTTGTAACATATTCGACCTTTTCACCCTTAGCCAAAATAGACTTTGCATCGATACCGATAATGTCGCCCTCTTTAAGATCAAAATTATCAACCTGAGTAGTGCGTACAGCATATGTTACCATGCCGGCCTTGACATTTTTGATAGCTTCCATCATATTTTCAATGTTATTTTCCAAAGTATCCTCAGGATTAAAAGCTAATGTTGCCGAAAGCCCTTGGGGAACATTGTGGGTAGAAATTATGTGTAATTTACGCTTAGACAGATTTTTTGCCTGCTCGGCTGCAAGAATAATATTTTTGTTATTCGGAAATACGAAAACATTCTCTGCTTGCACCTTGTCGCAAGCAGATGCAATATCGTCCGCGCTTGGGTTCATAGTTTGGCCACCTTCGAGAATCTTATCTACAAGCAAATCTTTGAATATATTGCTAAGCCCCTCGCCTGCACAAACCGAAACAAGCCCAAACTTCTTGAGATCTTCCTTTTGCTTACTAAGAAGCTCACGGTTTTGCTCAAGCATATTTTCTATCTTTAATTTATCTAGTTCACCGATTTCAAGCGCGGTTTGAAGCGCGTTGCCCGGAGTATTAGTGTGAACGTGAACCTTAACAAGGCTCAAGTCGCCTATAACCAAAACACAATCACCCATGGTCATCAGTTTTTCTCTGAACCTGTCTATATCAGCTTCGGTAGTCCATTTATGCAGATTGATGATAAAAAACTCGGTACAATATGCAAACTCAATTTCGGCAAGATCACTGAAACTAAAATGAGCGCCCTCGTCGTACTGACTTGTGCCGCTTGCTATTCTGTCGTCGAATTCTAAGACTGCATCCTCTTTACCATCAAGGATATTGAAGAAGGCTTGGAAAATGATCAGCAGTCCGCGACCACCCGCGTCAACAACGCCCGCTTTTTTAAGTACAGGCAATAATTCCGGTGTAAGCTTTAAAGTTTCCTCACCCGCTTCTATAATATCTTTTAGAAAAACCTCTATCTCGGAATTCTTTTTTGCTATTTTTGCGGCAACGTCACCCATGGATTTCACTACAGTAAGAATAGTTCCTTCTTTGGGCTTTGTTACAGCCTTATACGCTACTTCGGTACCAGATTGAAGAGCTTTTGCAAAATTCTTTGCATTAAACTCGGTAAATTCGGCAAGTACAGTAGTCATTCCTTTTATAATTTGACTAAGGATTACACCACTGTTTCCCCTTGCACCACGTAAAGCGCCTTTTGAAAAGGCGGCGCATAACGCATCCATGTTGTTACTGGTACAGCCGCTCACTTCCTTTGCCGCCGCTATCATAGTGAGCGACATATTGGTTCCGGTGTCACCGTCCGGAACAGGAAAGACATTAAGCGCGTCAACATGCTCCTTGCTTTCGTCCAACAATTTTGCACTGTATAATATCATTTTACGGAAAGTTGCTCCGTTGATTTTCTGCATAATTACCCCCTAAATTAAAATAGAAAAAGACTACTTTCTTTTTCTCTAAAACAAAATTATATTTTTACCTTGAAAACGTTAATATCAACATTGTCCACCAACATGCCGGTAAATTTTTCAACATCGTATTTAACCGATTTAACCAAAGACTGCGCAACCGCTTCAATAGCGACGCCATACTTTAGATTGATAAACAAAATAATGGAGATCCGGTCGCCCGCTGTCTTTACCTTAACGCCCAAAGAAGGCTTGCTAAACTTGAACAAACCTGCAATACGCCTAAATATATTTTTAGGATAAAGCTCGACAACACCGTAGCAATCAAGCGTGGTATTACCCGCGACCTGGGCTATAGCCTCTTCGGTTATAGATATCCTTCCGTACGCGTTGGCGGTACTAACACTCATCAACTAAACCCCTCATATTTTAAAACTATTACGCTTATAAAGCCAAACAAATCAATTTGACTTTCTAAATATTCTAACCTATTTACTAAAAGAAAGCAAGGATTTTTTAGTTTTCTTCGGAAGATTTTTTTTGATATTGCAAAAAATTACAATTTCCACTATTTTAAAACATTAAAAATAAAGGTTATTAAAAAATAATAGGATTCTTTTCATACAATGTTTTGAGTAATCCGTCATCAAGTTTTAAAAGTAAATCCTTTACAAACTCCGTACCATCAAAAACCTTTAAAACAGCGAAAAATAACAGGCACAGCGACAAGCAAAAACCCGCAAAAAACACCGCGCCCAATACCTTGTTTACCACTTTTACCGCCAAATTATCGGTGTCCCCTATTTTGCTGAGTATCTTGACAATTATCACGCGCATAAGCTGCACGGCAAAAAACAAACAGGCATAAAAGATTACCACACCCAAATTCAAATATTTTAAAAAGCTCCAAAGTCCGGAAAAATAAGCATTAACATTGGCAACAAATTCGCCGATAACGGCAATTTTCATTATTCTCCCGCCAAACACCATGCAAATATATACAGAAATTATTATCCCGAAAACGCCCTTTGTAGCAACCTTGAGTGATTTTCCAAAACCAAGGAGGTATCCGATCAATCCGGTTACAAGTAAACTAATAACAAAAATTATATCAATTTGATTCATACATCCTCCTATATTATCGACATATATATTTTTATTTTAGCACAAATTTGTCTGTATGTCTATAAAAAAGTTCTATTTTCTTTTTCTCTCTCCGATTTTTTCTGCCTTTCACCGCAAAATTTGCTTACCTAAAGAAAAAGGCGAAACGAAGTTTAAATATAATTTTTATTCCAGGAGCAAAAATGCTTGCTAGCAAGGGCATTTTTGCGACGCCGACAAAGATTTAATACCCGCAGCAAAGCTATCGAACATACTTTTCAAAATATTCGATTTTGAAAAGTATGTCCAGGGCTTGCCTTGGAGTTAATACCATTTATTTTACTTCAAAATTGGAGATAAAAATGCCAGAATTATTGTAGCAAGATCACAAATGCTTCCAACTTTCTTCGATTAACAGAGATGACATTTACTCCTTAAATTTTGATTTTGCCTAACCTCAAACAAAAAATTTTTACCTTTAATTCCTTCAATTTATCTATTTAACCGCTCTATCCGCTTGACTTTTTACGCTTATTTTTGTATTATTATTCTATTATTTTTGCGGATATGGCGGAATTGGCAGACGCGCTAGATTCAGGTTCTAGTCAGGGCAACCCGGTGCAGGTTCAACTCCTGTTATCCGCACCAAATCAATATAATCCGAACCAAGTAATCGTTACAAGCGACTGGTTCGGATTTGTCTTTTATCTAGAGGATTTGAAATAGTCATTCTCCCCATTCCGTATCCCTATGTTATACATTCTTTGTAAAATGACAATTTGGATAATTGCTACAACCGTAAAATTGTCCATTTTTGCCATTTCGCAAAATAAGCGGTTTACCACAGCGTGGGCAAATATTGTTTGCTATTTTGTATTGCGTTTTGAGGATACCTTGAATGTGTTCTTCTTTTGTAACTTGCGAATTTGCCTTGATTTGCGATAATTGCACTGCAATATTTTGCATTTGCTGAGCAGTTAGACTTATGCCTGTATTAGAGTTTAATACTTGAAGTAGCGAATTTTGTTCATTACAAACAAGCGCGGTAGTTTGTATGTAAAGTTCAGCCCTAGGAAATATTACTACGGAAACATAGATATTATGCTGTTTTAAAGCCTTTGCCAAAAAGTAAATATGCGTTGCGTTTTGTTTGACGGGGTTGTAAAAGCGATTTTTAGTTTCACCGTAGGCAAGCACTTGCGTCCATTCGCGTTGACTATCATTGCCATACACTCTTCCCGCATAATTTTTGGTTTCAATAACAAAAACACCGTTTGGTCTAATTACGATATGGTCAATTTGGCTGGTTTTTTTAGTTTTGTTGTCAATCAAAGTAACATCGTTAAAAACAATAGAATTTGGGTCGCAACTGAGGAATTGGGAAACAAGGTTTTCGCCGCGCTCCCCGATTTCCTCGTTCGTAGGTCTATGAACAGCTCCTCCTTTTGCGAGAGCAAAGATTATTAGCCCAACGATTATTATACCGATAATAACGAATACTTCTACTATAGCGTTTAATCCCCTTGCTGTTTTTTTATCCTAATCTTCCTCTTAAACCCATAAAACGCGACTTTGCGTCAATTTAAATCAATGAAGGTTTTAGCATTTTGCTAAGAATTCTAAAGCGTATTCTAAATCTATATCTTTTTCTAAATGCAAAGGAGTCCACGGAATATAAATATTAGGCTGCACACCCTTACCGTTTAAGCCTTTGCCGCTGTCAATCCTATTGTCGCGCGAGGTAGGATACAGCAATGTAATCTTGTCGATTTTTTCCTGTGCAAGATTGCTGTAATCGGTGCTGCCAAGTGTCGGTCTACCGATAACCGTTACCTTTTCTGATTTCTTGCAGATTTCTACAAAAGCATCTCCAGAGCTGCCGCAATAGACATCGCTTAATATTATTACCCTTTGCGGCATAACGCTACCGCTGAGCTTATTTATAAGAAAACCGCTGCCTGCAGCATCCTTGTCGGTGACGTCCTCAACAAAGCCCTTGCCGCAATTCTCTTTAAAGAATTCTATCATAGACAGCAGATAATTTTTTATTCCTTCTTCATTAAGGTTTAAAATATCGCTGTTTCCATTTAAAACATCATTAAGCAGCTTTATCCTGTTATCGCAATTACGCTTGCTGCAATTTACCGTGGCAAGGTAGCCGTCGCAATAATCATACGAATCCAATTCATCTTGCGGCTGAAAAATATATTCCAAAAGAGGAAAAAACGCTATATCCGAGCCGCCGCCATTGTAACGTACGTCAATAATCAAATTTTTAGATGTTTTTAGGGCGGTGGTGTTATCGTTTATTAATTTAGCGATAGCGTCACCGTCGGCAAAATCAAGCAGCTTTATAAGCAATGTTTCGGCATTCAGTTTTTCCGCACAGTATTTTGGTTTATTACTATGATAGTCAGTTATATTTTTAAATTCCTTTTTTTGCGTCACAGCGGATTTTGTTAAAACTGTACAGCTGTTATACTTTAGTAGCACTCTTTGCCAGTTTTCTCTTTCGGCAATTGTTTCAAAAAAATAGTGTTTGTGTTTTGCATAAGCCTGCTCGATACTGTCACGTCCAAGCTTTTGTATTACCATTCCGACAGGTAGGTTATCGGTACAGGATTTTTCGATATATAGCTTGTCCTCATAACGGCGCACCTGTATACCGTAAAACTTTTCTGCGACTCCGTCCATGCCTAAAAAAACATGATGGTCTTTAAACGCAAATAAGTATTGCCAAGCTATATCGAGGAATTTTCGCTTACTTATGCGCCTTTCATCTATCAATTTTTGTATTTGATTTCGGTATAATTCGGGATTATCCAGACCGCGTTTGTCATTACAACCCGAATAATCCTTGTGCATAATATCGACTATTTCGTCAAATACCTTTATGTATTGCATTATTTACCGCCTTTTAATCGCTTCTTTTTTTATTCCTCTGAGTTAATATTTTTTACAAAATGAATTACCCTTAAACAGGCCTCAAATTTATTTTTTATGTGCCAATTATAGCTGCCCTTGTTGCTTTCTCTGCATTCGCTTGCAAGCTCTTTAATGTTTTTAAAACAACCTTAATGCATCAAATTGTATCTATATAATAGTTAGTAAATCTTTGATCGATTACTTTGATATGATTGACAAGCCAACTCATTGCCGCATGTTTGATTTCAATCGCAATCTTCATACTATCGCCGCTGTTTTCAAATTTTTTCTTTAAATTCTGAAATGTTACAACAAACTTAGCATGAAGTTCTGCGTGTTCCTGCATATAAGGATAACCGCTTTTTTCCATCAACTCCTCTTCATGAGCGAAGTGATTTACAACATATTCACCAAGAAAATTCAACGTTTTTTCAGAAGTTTCTTTGAAATGATTTTTATTAGTACCTTTCATCAAATTACTGACCATTTTAAACAATTCTTTATGTTCGTTATCGATCAATTCTACTCCACATTCTAAAGACGAGTCCCATTGCATATTAAATTCTCCTGATTTATTATATTATTTGTTATTTAACCGGATACTAGCAATTATTTATTTTGAAATTCTTTTTCTATAAATTGTTGCAAAATTAGTGCCACATTCTTAGTCGTATTACATATAAAAAAGCAAAAAAACCACAATATATTGTGGTTTTCTCGCATTTTGGCGGAGGGGACAGGATTTGAACCTGCGGTACCTTTCAGCACACCACCTTTCCAAGATGGCACGATAGACCACTCTGACACCCCTCCGTAACGCAGTAAAATGATACAATCAATACTGCTTTCCAGTCAATTATTTTGTTGTTTTCAATGGGTATAAATAATTCTATGGTTGTTTTCGAGCTTAAAATATACTGTTTTTGTATCTGGCTAATTGTTTCTGCGTATCAATCCAACCGTTCAATTATCTCCGCTGATTTTTTAGACAAAATGTATTTTAACATAAAAAAATAAAAAAGTCCATTATTTTAGAGTAAGATTTAATATTCTTAATAAGGAATTGAATGGAAATAATTATCGCCAGCCCTATTCATTTAGACAAAACTTTCTAATAGCATAGGCAGCGCCATCCTCAATACAAGTTTTCGTTACATAACCCGCAATTTTTTTAAGTTCACTACAAGCATTGCCCATCGCTACGCCCAAACCTGCTATCTCTATCATGCTATAATCGTTCATGCTGTCTCCTATAGCCATAATCTCACTAATCGGGACGTTAAACATTTTTGAAGCGAATTCTAATGCCTTACCCTTGCCCGATTCTTTGCTTATTATCTCCAGCAAATACTTATTGGATGACAAAAAATTGAGGTTAGGAAAGAGTTCAGGAAAATCCTCCCGCACCTTTTCCAGCTTTTCAGGATCCTCTAAGACCAACATTTTCATGCACTTTGGCTTGTGACTGATAACAAAGTCGGAGATTTTTTCAACCGCCATTGAGGGTGATTTGGTATATTTTAAATATTGTTTACTACTGCCTTCAGGGTCCGTGACATAAGCGTAATCCTTGTCGTACAAATGATAGTTAAGTCCACGCCTCTCACACTCTAAGCAAACCCGCAATACGGTATCGTAGTCGATATATAAATCGCGTAACATTTCACCGGTGCGGCAATTTATAACGTAGGTACCATTAAGGCTCATAAGCGGAACGTCCCGTCCCTCGATGCCAAGCGCATGTACCTGGCTAATCAAAGAACCCATATTCCTTCCCGTACTGATAGTAAAAATTCCACCCCTGTCCATATATTCGGCAATAGTATCGGTGGTAAACTTGCTAATCCCCTCACCCGTGCCCTCCGAATCTATAAGCGTGTCATCAAAATCACATACAACCATTTTGTATTTCATATTTATCTCTTTTCTCCTATTGTCTAGTATCCGCATATCTTTACGGCATATATTATAACTTCCTGTTTACATTTTTATTACAAAGCGCATAAATTTGCCGCTAAAGAATTGCTTCCTCTTATTTTTGCTGCTTTTGTCTAAAAAAATTATAAATGCTCTCGGCTACCTTTTTGTCTATTCCCTTAACAGCTGCCAATCTTTCCACGGTTGCCTCCCGTATCTCATTGTAGTCGGAAAATTCTTTTAAAAGTAATGCTTGACGCTTTTTGCCCACACCTGCGATATTTGCAAGCTCACTGCTTATTCTTTTCATTCTCAAATTGCGGTGATAGCTTAGGGCAAAACGATGTGCCTCGTCTCTAATCCGCTGCAAAAGCCGTAACGCAATATCGTTCTTACTTAGTATAATTGGTGAAGATGAATCAGTCAAGAAAATCTCCTCCTCACGCTCGGCTAGGCTTACCATAGGAATATCGTAGCCCGCCGCCTTCATTGCCGCATAAGACGAAGATAATTGTCCCTTGCCGCCGTCAATAATTATCAAATCGGGCTGTTCAAATTTTTCATCGCCCGCTTTTAGCCGCTCTAATCTACGGGTAACGGTTTCAGAAAGGCTGGCATAGTCATCGCTACCCTCCACAGTTTTGATGCGATAGCGGCGATATTCCTTCTTTTCAGGTGAACCGTCTATAAAGACCGCCTGCGATGCTACCTTATCGGTGCCGCTTATGTTGGAAATATCAAAGCACTCCATACGCCGCGCACTTTTTATGTTAAGAAGCTTGCAAATCCGCTCGGTCGCGCCGTAGGTATTGTTGTACTCTTTACGATATTTATCGGCAGAATGAGCAAGATAATCGAGAGCATTGAGCCTCGTCATCTCCATTAGCTTTGCTTTTACGCCACGTTTAGGCATAATGATTTCGGTCTGCCGCAAACTTAAAGAGTATAAATATTCCTTGAGTGCATCTACATCGTATTCGCTTTGAATACAAATTTCCTGCGGCACCTCATTGTTATTGCCATAATACTGAGTAATAAAACCTGTTACGTCCTGTTCCTCATTCTCGTTCACGCCTGAAACTATAAAGTCCTTGATACCGATATGTCTTCCCGCACGAATAATTCCTATAGACATAACGCTGTATTCGCCGTTAGTTACATAGTAAAAACAGTCAATGTCAAGATGCTTACCAAGACTGACAATGCTTCGCTCTTTTAGCTTTTCGAGCATTTTAAGCTGTTCTCTAAACTGAATAGCCCGCTCAAATTCCTCCTTATCTACAGCATCGTTCATACGTGCGTTGAGAAGTCTTTCGGCTGTGTTATCTTTGCCCGACAAAAAGGCAAGGACCTTATCCTTAACTGTCGAATATTCTTCCTTGCTGATTTTGCCGCTGCAAGGTCCGGTGCATAGCTTGATATGATAATTAAGGCACTCCCTAACTTTATTTTTTGAAAAAGTGCCGCATGTACGCATGCCGTACGCGCTCTTGATTATGCCTACAATATCCCAAACATGAATACCGTTAAAATAAGGTCCGAAATATCTCGCTCCGTCCCGCCTTAGCTTTCTTGTTACCTCTATTTTTGGAAAATCCTCTCTGGTATCTATTCTTATATAAGGACTGGCTTTATCATCCTTTAACAATATGTTATACTTTGGCATATGCTTTTTGACCAAAGTCGATTCTAAAGCAAATGCGTCTTTTTCGGTGAGAGTAATGATATAATCAAAGTCGGCAATATTATCCACCATTGCCTGAACCTTGACAGGCTTTTCGCTATTGTTGAAATACTGCCGCACCCTATTTTTCAGTACAACAGCTTTTCCTATATAAATTATTTTGCCTTCCGCATCACGCATAATATAAACGCCGCTACCGGAAGGCAATTCATTAAGTTTTTTCTTTAAATCCATAAGAAAGCAATAATGCCTTAAATAATTTAGTAGTTATACTATATCATTTTTTAAGAATTTTGTCAGTCTAAAAACCCTATACCATAAAACTTATTTTGTTTAAGTTAATTATCAAATCAAATGTAATAGCGGATCTTTTTGCGGAATTTACATTGAGAATTTACGCTTATTTGCTTAAATGCCAAAAGCGCGCTAGTATAGAAATAGAAGATATCTACATATCCGATATGCAATAGTTTATTCACTAACTATTCCTTAAGTGTTTTACTAATCGTAATATTTAAGAAATAAATTCTAAAAAGATGCAGCAACTGAACTATTATCAGCTAAATCCAATGTTTGACTGCAGCTAAAGCTTAAAGGCGAGGGATTTATACTCAATTTTAGCCGCCGTATACTAAAAAATTAAAATTTACATCCACAGTAATCCTGTCTATAAAGATTGTATTCCTTAGCTATCTCGATAGATTTTTTGTAGCCGCCGTTTTTTTTGAAATCAGAAGGAAGGAAAATAAGATTATATTTTATGGCAAGCTGCTTCCCTATTTTGTTGATTAGTTCTGCATCTTTGTGCGGACTGACTGTTAACGTAGTCCCGAAATAATTAAACTCGCCCGCACGTGCCGCCCTTGCGGTAGTCTCTAAACGCAATTTAAAGCATATCTCACAGCGCGATCCTCCCTCTGCCTCATTTTCGTAACCCTTAACTGCGTCGAGAAAGCTCTGATGACGGTAATCGACCTCAATATGGCGGATACCCATCTGCTTTATAAGTCTTAGCTGCTCTTGTTGACGCTTAATAAACTCCTCTTGCGGCATAATATTGGGATTATAAAAAATAACAGTGACATCAAAGCTGTCCATTAGTTTTTGAAGCACATAGGTGCTGCACGGCGCACAGCAGCTATGCAGAAGTAAAGACGGCGTGATTCCTCTTAGCTTGTTCTGCCTGATAATATCCTCAAATGCCTGCTGATAATCTAAGTTTTCATTGCGCATAGCTTTACTCCTCTTTTCTAATAAATTTTCGCTCCAATTGACCTTGATCACATTTATGTTAAGTATATCACTAATAACACCTCTTGTCAAGAAACAATGAAATATATGCAGACTCTAAGCAAAAAAGGACAAAAAAGATGGATGGCATTAAAGATATTTGTTCGTCGTTTCCTTGATATTTTTTTGTGTTTAGAGTAAAATATATATATATGAAAATATGGACAAAAACACTATTAGACCATAAGATAACCCGTGACCATGTTTATGAGAAGGCGGGCAAAAATACCAAAAAACTATTTGAAAATGCTTTACGCGAGATTTGCGAATCTATAGATATTCCCTGTCCGCTGATTCTAAGCAGCCATTACAATAATTTTTTCAATTTTAATATAGTAAAGTTTTTATCTGCCGATTTTGTAGAAAGCATAGATTTTGATACCATGACGATAGAGAATATCACCGACGAATAAATTCTCTTCGTTTTGACTTTAACCTAAGTCTTATAAAATATTTAAAAAATCAGATTTTTCGTTCTTTTTCTAATTAGTAAAAAAATTATAATACGGTGTATGTTGCCGGGGTACTGGACTTTGTCTTTTTTTTATGTCTAACTTTGTCCCCTAATAAGTATAATACTAGTATGAGTATACTTGAAGCCATAATACTAGGAATTGTTCAGGGACTAACCGAATTTTTGCCCGTTAGCAGTAGCGGACATCTTGTGATAACCGAAAGAATTATGGGCATTCAATCGGATTCGCTTGCACTTGAGCTTGTTATGCACCTTGGCACGCTATGTGCCGTAATTTTTGCCTATCGTAAAAAACTCCTTCCCCTTATTACACACCCATTTTCTAAACCCGTCAAGCTGTTAATTATCGCCACCGTTCCAACGGTGGTAATAGTATTTTTATTTAATTCGATTTTCCGCGCCGCCTTTGACGGACGCTACCTTGTATACTGTTTTTTAATAACCGCCATTCTACTCATGATTGTTGATAGACGACCTTTAAAAAAAAGATTTGCCAAAAAATCTGACCTAGGCTATCTTGATGCGGCGATTATCGGAATAACACAAGGCTTTGCGGCTTTCCCCGGTATCTCCCGCAGCGGATCAACAATCAGCGTTTCCACGCTACTAGGCAACGATAAGCAAACAAGCGCAGACTTTAGCTTTATAATGAGTATACCTATAATAATAGGATCCGCCGCCTATGAATTACTCACTACAAATTCAGTTACAGGTATAGGTTTTTCGCCCCTCTTTGCGGGCTTTATAACATCCTTTGTTTGCGGCCTCTTTGCAATCCGCCTGTTCCTCAAAATTCTAAAAAAAGTGGGATTCGACGGCTTTGCAATCTATCTGTTCTGTCTAAGTATTTTCATCCTCCTTAACGACAATTTTCTGTTTTTATTCTAAAAACGCCCTGTTTTCGTGTGGAACAATAGACTTCTCATTTTCTTATCTGTTTTGACAAACTGACCTACTCTAGGCTTAAAGCCGATAGGTTTGACTGTATCTAAAACCGACTAACGATAAGTTATCAAATTTAAATTAAAAATTAAGCTAAAGTCGAGGGATTTATAATCCAATTTTTAGCCGCCGTTTACTAAATAATTTATGTTATATAAAGATATCCAAAATTCGATTACGGTTGAATTTTCGGATCATACGGTTTATAGCGGTAATAATATTTTCTAAATATCCTTAAAAAAATCCATCCGAATTCAAACGCGAACATCTTTTAATTTTCATTTCAAAAAGCTTTTCTTGCTTAGGGCTTTAAAAATGGATATCAAAGTTTGAGTTTTTTGAATATATAATTTGCCCCTGCCATTACCCATAAGCCTACCAAAAAATAAAGTATATACCAAGTAAAAATTGCTTCAAGAGTAGTCCCGGAACGGATAATTAGTCCAAGTAAATGTTCACCGCCAAGAGCTATCAGAGCGGTAACGGAAAGGCCTATGATTACTTTGATCGTCTGTTTTAGGAATGAACCGCTTTTCACGTTATAGTTTATGTATTTTTGCTCTAAATAATAGCCCAAACAAACAGCAGCGTACGCGCCCAGTCCTTGAATCAAGGAACCGTCAGCAGAATTTGTAAGAATCAGAATAAAAGCAGATATGATGCTCAAAGGAAGTACGACTACCCAAAAATTGAGCACCTTTTTTTCTATAAAGCCATATAAAAATCCGAATAAAATGGCGAAAAGCACTCCAAAACCCGCGCCAGCTAATACATCGGTAATGTAATGCTGACCTAAATACAGGCGGGTGAACATTACAGTGAGAGTGAGGATAATCGAAAGGATTAACGCTATGCGGAAGTGACTGTTTTCCTTATGCGCTTTTTTGGTGATTTGGGTGCCTATTACCGCAATACTATTGCTATGACCGCTTGGAAAGGACCAGCCGTCCGATTTTTTTTTAATCGCCTCGATACTATCGTAAGTGTCGAAGGGGCGCAATCTTCTAAAAGAAGATTTTAAAATTACGTTTACGACTGCACTAAGCAGATAAATGTTGATAAATCGAATGCCGAATTTCTTGGAAAAGCACCAATAAATAATGGAAGCGACTGCCATGAAAAACAGCTTGTCCCCCATAAAAGTAAGGATAAAAAATATGGAATCGAGAACGTTGTTGCCTAAACTTTGTAATGCCTCGATTATTTTTGCTTCCCACAACATAGCGAGCCGTCCTAATTATTGGACGAAAAATGTCTTATGTTATCGCCGTCCGCCCATAGACGCTCTAACTGATAGAACTCTCTCGTTTCCTCATAGAATATATGCATAATAACAGAGCCGTAGTCAATGGCGCACCACTTAAGATCCATGTCGCGTCTGAGCGGTTCAATTTCGTAGCCTTTAGAGAGTCTTTCGTCTACATGCTCCGCAAGTGCACGTACCGCTGTTGTTGAACGCGCGCTTGCTATAACAAAATAATCGGCTATAACCGTTTTTTTGGCAATGTCGATAATAGTTATGTTCATTGCCTTCTTTTCATCAAGAGAGGCGGCAATTTTATCGGCTAATTCTTCCGGTGATAAAGGCGCGCGGGTTAGTGCGGTAAGACTGATCTTTTTTAATGTAGAAAGCTCGTCACCCTGGCCTTCCTTTTTAGTTGTACGCGGCTTTTTAACCTCAGTCATATCCGTTGCCTTGATGGTGCGCGGCTTTTTAACCTCGGTTCCATCCGTTGCCTTAATGGCGCGCGGCTTTTTAACCGTCGTTTTCTCAATAGATGCGGTATCCTTTTGTATTACCTTTTTTGCGGGCTTATCGCCTGTAGTTGATGTTTTTTTATTATCCATAGCATTTCTCCTTGAGTTTAATTTCTAACTGTTAATTTAACAATAATGCATAAATTTGATTAGATTATTGAGACTAAAAATGACTTATTTTTTGCCGTAAATAAGTAACCATATTTTACTTTGTTGAATTTAATATGCGAAAATAATCGTAGGCGTCATAGGTTATTTTGTAAATTTCCTTTTTCTTAAGATGGTCGATTGTGTTTTTGAGCATTAGTTCCATACATAAGTTCAGATCTCTTTCCGCCGCGCTTCTTATTTCTTCCAATCCTTCAAAATCTCTACCTTCTTCGATATAATCGGCTATAGCTACAATCTTCTGCAAATCGTCCATAAACGGCTCGCCTGTTGTGTGCGATGCTATCGCCTTAATTATTCCATCGTTTGTTATACCAAAGCAGTGCTTTGCAATCGCTGCACCGATGGGTGCGTGACGGCATGAGTCCGATATTTTTTCATCAAGCGTAAGAAGCGGGACTCCGAATTTTTTATTTAACTCCTTAACGCTTATGTATTTGCCTATGTCGTGCAAAAGTAGAGCCGTTACTGTCTCTCCAACTTCTACATTATGGATTTTTGCCAGCCTTATACCTTCTTTTACCGCTCTATAAGTATGTTCGATTCGCTCCCGCTTCATTCCAAATTCAGCATATCTATCAACAATATAGCAGTAATCGCGGTATAGATTGTAACGCTTAATGTAATCGTAAACCTTGCTATCGATATTGTTTTCGGATCTATCAAAGGCTATGTCCACCTTAATCATTGCTGAGGATATATCCTCACAAGAAAAATCGGCAATTTTGATTTTTGCCCCGTGCCCCGCATAATCGGACAGCACTTCATCCCTTATCTTATAGCCCTCTCTTGGCACTACGTAGAAGTTTGTTAACTTGGTAAGTTCATTGAAATTTTTCCACTTGTATAAATCCTGTACCATTTCGCTGCCTATAACATAGGATAACGAAACATTATCCGCAGCCAAATGCCGCACGGTAAGGTAGGAATAGCTAATGCCTCCGCTCCTAAGCTCATAGTCGCTTATCTCAGCGCACGGCATATCCGCAAAAGCAAGCTTTAACATACTTAGCCTGTCACCAGCGTCCGCAGTCTCACGACTAACCTTAAATGGAGAAATTTTTGCGGGCATGATAATTACCCTGTCAAACCGCTCGCAAAGCTGACGGACAATATGCATATGCCCTTTGTGAACGGGATCAAAGCTGCCACCAAGTATGGCTACCCTTTTCTTTATGGCACCGGCCTTATTCAGTTTTTGACTATTCGACGAAATCAAATTCAACATCCAAAATCCTTACGGTATCGCCATCTTTTATGCCCATTTTTCTAAGAGCTTTAAAAACGCCGTTTTCCTTTAATTTTTTCTGCAAATACCTAAGACTTTCCATATCGGAAAGCACAACGCCGCGGCTAAACTCGTCTATCATTCCGCCGAAAATAACGTACGCGCCGTCGTCGTCGCGCTCAATATCAAACTCGCTAATATCCGGCGCAGTGTATTCAAACGGCTCGAATTCGAGAGGACCTTTCTTGGGTATACAAGACAGAACCTCGAAAATATTCTTCTTCAGTTCTTCTAGACCCTCTCCCATAATGGAACATATAGGAACAATCCGTATATCCGGATTCTTCTTTTTGAGCTTATCAATAAACTTCTTGATTGATTTAGGATCTGCTACACCGTCTATTTTTGATAGAGCGACAATCTGCGGCAAATCAATTAATTTTGAATTATATTCGTTAAGTTCCGCATTGATGGTCATATAATCCTTGTAAGGATCTCTGCCTTCTTCTGCGGAAATATCCACGAGATGAACAAGCATTCTAGTTCTCTCTATATGACGCAAAAACTCGTGCCCAAGCCCAAGCCCCTTGCCCGCGCCCTCGATAAGTCCAGGAATATCGGCTATAATAAATGTATTGTCGTGATATGCACATATGCCCAAATTAGGGCTAAGGGTAGTAAAGTGGTAGTTTGCTATCTTTGGGCGGGCGGCAGTCAACATCGAAAGCAGTGTGGATTTTCCCACATTAGGATAGCCGATAAGCCCTACATCAGCTATAGTTTTTAGCTCTAAAATAACGGTATGCTCTTCGGTTTTTCTGCCGGTTTGGGAAAATCTCGGAGCTTGTCGTCTTGACGATTTAAAGCGTGCGTTTCCTTTGCCGCCGCTGCCACCCTTTAGAACTACTATCTCGCTGTCCGGCTGATACAAATCCGCTATGATCCCGCCCGTTTCGGCATCGCGTATCACCGTGCCGGTCGGCACTTTTATAACAAAATTCTTGCCGTTTTTGCCAAAACAATATTTGGGCATACCGTTTTCGCCGTTTTCCGCCCTATAAAAAGCCTGAAAAGTGATATCATAAAGCGAATTTTTGTCAGGATCTGCCTTAAAAATAAGATCGCCGCCTCGTCCGCCGTCGCCGCCGTCAGGTCCGCCTTTCTCCACATATTTTTCGGTATAAAAAGAAATTCCGCCGTCGCCGCCGTCGCCCGCTTTAATATTTATTTTTACTCTGTCTATAAACATTTTTACCTCTTTTTATTCTTTAATACAAAAATGCCGGCTTTAGGAAAACATTTTTGCTGACAAAAGGTTTCATCCTTTATTATTTCTATTCGGTTTTTCAATTATTACGAAACGAAGTATAAGCCTTATTTTTGTCGTTGTAGTAATTGCACCTTTGAGTTAAAGGACAAGCAGGGCAATCAGGCTTTCGTGAATGACAACAATACCTTCCGTGAAAAATTAAAAGATGGTGCAATCGGCCCAATTTCTCACCTCGAAGAAGTTCGATAATCTCACGTTCAACATGTAAAGGAGTATTCCCGCTTGCCAATCCAAGCCGCCTTGACAGCCTAAAGACGTGCGTATCAACTGCGAAAGCATCCTCATTAAATGCCACGGCAAGCATTACGTTGGCAGTTTTTCGCCCAACACCTGCAAGCGAGGTAAGTTCATCCATGGTTCTTGGCACCATGCCGCTGAATTTTGTAATAATGTCTCTGCTCGCACTAATAATGTTTTTTGCTTTTACCCTATAAAAGCCACAGTTGAAAATCATTTTTTCCAAAACCTCAGGTTCAAGTTCAGCAAAATCTTTTGGAGTATTGTAAAACTTGAAGAGCTTGTCCGTTACCTCATTGACGCGTTTATCCGTACATTGTGCGCTCAAAATCACAGCAACCAATAATTCAAAATTACTGCCGAATTCAAGTTCGGTTTCTGCATTCGGATACAGCTTTTCTAAAATTTTGAAAAGCTCTAATGCTTGCGCTTTGTTACAAAGTTTGCCCTGTCCCATACTAACCAAATATTCAGTGCGTCTATATCTTTTATAAAAAAACGGAATCATTCACACCGCGTATTATTATTATATCATAGACTCTAAAAAATGTAAAGGAAACTACAGTCTCTACCCCAAAGAGTAAAGACTGTAATGATTTTGATTTTGATGGTAAAAGTATTGTCTAGCGGAGGCTTTACGCTTACATTCTTTCAACGTTGTACCTGCCATTAAAATAGTTTACCCTAAATAATCCAAGGTATGAGCCGTATTGCCTGTATGCAAAAATGCGTTTTGCAGAAGCAAGATGTTCGGGCGAAATCTTTACAGACAATCCGCAACCAAGTTGTGCGGCAGGCGGTGTATTTATGACTACCGAAGGGATAAAATCCCTTTTTAGGTGGTCATAAAAATTCATTGCGCTTGTTCTTGATTTAAACACAAAAATATAATACATATCTATTTTCCTTTTGTACTTCTAAAGTATATCATTCTATTTCAGCGGTATATATTCGGAGTCAGCAAGTCAATTTTATCTAGATTCCCAAGTTAATTACTCAACAGTAGCATTGAAAATAATACGAAATTCTGCCCCTAAAAGGTGCTATTTCTGTTTTTGGTAACGTATTATTAAATATACCTGATATATTACATTATATTGATAGCCAAAAAAGATTGTGACTTTGCAAATGTTTTTTTAAAGATCCGAGTTTGTCCCTCAAACTGATTCCGTAGGCATAAATCTATACGAGAAATCTTATAAAAAAGCGAACATCTCCTACTAAATAAAATTGGTGTGATTAAAAATATGATTTATTTTGACAATTCTGCAACAACCGGATACAAACCGCCTTGTGTTATCAATGCGGTAGCGAATACCCTTCGATTTTTGTCGGCTAATCCCGGACGATCGGGACACCGCGTCGCAGCAAAAGCGGCGGCGGTAGTTTATTCTGCACGAAAGAATTTTGCAGCTCTTTTAGGCTGTGATACTGAGCGGGTAATATTTAACTATAATTGTACCGACGCGCTTAATATGGCAATTTTCGGTACTGCTACCGCCGGCGGACACGTTATAACCACCGCTTATGAGCATAACAGCGTACTAAGGCCACTATACGAACTAAAAAAGCAAGGCAAGATAACTTTGACCGTACTATTGCCTAATAACCTGGGGATAGTAACCGCCGATATGATTGAACGTGCGATAAAGTACAATACTTACCTTATTGCCATAAACCACGTGAGCAATGTAACAGGTGCAACTTCTCCTATTACCGAGATAGGCAGAGTAGCAAAAAAGAATAACATTATCTTTTTGGTGGACGGAGCACAAAGCGTAGGCTACACCAAAATTGATATGCGCGAGCAAAATATTGATATGTTAGCGGTCGCGCCCCATAAAGGACTACATGGACCGCAAGGCATAGGATGCCTTGCATTAGGCAATGAAGTCACCATCTATCCGACAAGATTCGGCGGAACAGGCACATCTTCCTTCAGCCTGACACAGCCCACCGAACTGCCCGAATCTTTAGAGGCAGGCACTGTTGCCACACCATCAATAGCCGGAGCCGGCGTGTCGGTGAATTGGACTCAAAAACATTATTACGATAATCAATCAAAAATCGCCACGCTGTCAATGTATTTTTGGGATAAGCTAAAAAGCTTTAAAAATATTACCGTATACTCATCAAGCAACGTAATGAATGGTATTTTCTCCTTCAATTTAGGTTCAGTCATTTCAGCCGACATTAGCAATCTTTTAAGCGAAAAATATCACATTTATACCCGCAGCGGTCTACACTGCGCTCCTCTAATACACCAATATTTCGGTACCGAAAAGCAAGGCATGGTACGCGCCAGCCTTGGAATAGAAAACACCGAAAAGGATATCGACACCTTTTTTGAAGCTTTAACCGACATTCAAAACTTTTTCAAATGATTCTTTAGCGAAAATACATTAATACTCTTGAAAAATAACACAAAAAAAAACGAAAAAAGGAGTCAAAGAAAATTTTGAACTCCTTTTTAGTTTTTTTATTTAGTCTAATCGGTAATTATGATTCGCTTGTAGATTCTGCCAACTTTGCCTCTGTTTCAATAGGCCGCGACTTTGGATTAATACCCTCGCCCGTTCTCATTAGCGCAAATTTGCAGAGTAGCGGTCCGACAATATCGCAAACGAATGTGGCGCAAAGAATAACAACGCGTAAAAGTTCTCCGTTGTAATTTCCAACCAAATTGACATCACCCGAAAGCTCTGCCATAACCAGCATCGAAAGACCTAGCGCAATTCCGCCTTGAGGAAGCAATCCAAAACCCATATATTTGCGCACCTTTGGCGAAGCCTTGATTGCCCTTGCCGATATAAAGGTACCAAAAACCTTTCCTGCCGCACGGAAAACAATATAGACCACTATAATTGCTACTGCCATCCAATTCATAGTACCGAATTTTATATCTGCACCCGAAAGCATGAAAAACAAAATAATAAACGGCGGTGTAATGGATTCGACCAGCGGCAATACCTCATCAACCAACTTGTTGGTATTTGTAAATATTGCGCCCGCCACCATGCACGCCATTAATGAAGACATTCCTATATGAACCTTTGCTCCGCCTAAAGTAAATGAAGCGTTTTTGACAAAAAGCGATATACCTATATTCAAAAACAAGGCAGCGATAACGAGGACCAAACGATTACCTTTGCTGCTAAAAAAACGGATAATGTACGTAAGTGAAAATCCAACAATTACACCCAAAAGTATCGAACCGAAAATTTCAAGAAAAGGCAATAATATCGAAACCCAAAGCGCGACAGGCTCCGTATTAATTAAAGAGCGCGCAATAGCCATAGAAATTCCGAAGAAAATAAGCGCGGTTGTATCGTCAATAGCAACTACGCTCATAAGCGTTTTGGTAAATTCGCCCCGCGCGCGGTATTGCTTTATGACCAGAATTGTGGCAGCCGGAGCGGTTGCACCGGCCACTGCGCCGATTGCAAGAGCAAAATACAAAGGACAGCCGATAAGAATCATGCCTACAGTTACAAATACAACTGCGGCAAGCGATTCAAAAAAAGCAATAACAAGCGGTGCAATTCCAACTTCCTTAAAAAAGCTGATTTTAAATTCACAACCGACTGAAAAAGCGATAAAGGCAAGTTCAATATCGGCAATTATAGCCAATGAATCTATCGCCTTTTGGCGAACAACTCCATCGAAAGGAACTTCAAGCAATTGCCATATTATAGGACCTATCAAGACTCCGCCGACAAGATATCCTGTAATACTTGGAACATTAATTTTCTTTGCGATTTTTCCGAACAAAAGTCCGGTCATCAATATTATTGAAATACAAAGTATTAATTCAGTAGTAGAAATCATCGTCAGTATTTCAACCCCTTAACAAAGTCCACGGAAGTAGTGAACAAGAGTCCCGAACCCTCGTTTTCCAAATTTCCGACAATGCTTTCGATTGTCTCAATCAAAAGCGTAAGCTTATTCTCGTCAATGACAAAAATCATTATTTTATGTTCCAGCGTGGTACCTTGTACAATACGCCTAAGCAGACCAAAATTCTGATTAAAATCGTCAAGCTTACTCAGTTCGGTACCCATACCGCTAGCTGAACAAATAGTAGTGCCGAAAATACCTGCTTTATTTAAACCCGCAAGTAATTCGGTAAGCTTTTTCGCATCGTTAAGAATAAAAAAAACAGCCTTCATTTATACAGTTTCCCCCTCAAATTTAATACCCACACATTGTAATACAACACAACAAATATGTCTACCAAAAATAGCATGAAAAGAAGCAATATAAATAATATTTCGGCAATAATAATCTCTATTTTTTTGCCATAATTAATGCACAAAAAAAACAATGCTTATTTTAGTATTTTTTTTATCGAAAATTTTAATAGTGGCAAAAAATTATAACCAATTTAATCCAGCTTTCGGTTGTTTGAAAGGAATTTTGGAACAATAATTGTTTTTGTCATACCTTTCAAAAAATTTAACAGTCCTTTCTTTTCTTCAAGAGAAATATTTGTTGCGTCTATAAACTTCTTATTATAATTATAAGTGCTTAGATTTTCGGGCAAGCTCGAAATGAGCAGATTATAACAATTAGCGATTTTTTGCCGCTTAATTTCATAATATTCACCCCTGTCATCAATTATAGAAAGAGGGGTTAAATCGGAGCACTTTCCGCATCCTCTTTTTAGCCTGTAGTAACAGTGCACATACTGCATAATGTCGGGACGTCCAAAAAATATGGTATATCATTGAGTAGATTGATGTTTCTCACAGGCTCTTCTATCGACCTGATTTTTGGAAAATGACCGATATTTATTAAAGAGCAAACCTTAGATACTTCGCCTGTGGCAACTTGTGCGTCAAGTTGCGGAATATGTGCCTTTTGATCAGAATCAATCGGTTCACCAAGCATATTCATCTTATAACCCGGCAACAATTTCTCTTCACGGGCTAGCGCAATGCCGTATACGTTATTTACCATAAATTTATCGAAAAACTTTAAATCAATAATCTCTTTTAAAATATCCAAATCTTTCGAAAAAGATACAACCGGCAAGTCTAAAATGTACTTATCTTTATTTACCTTAAACTGATTGTAAGTTAATTCGTTCAAAAACTCAGAATAATCGTTTGGCTTAATAACTATATAATCGGCGAAACTTTCATATAACCCAGCTTCTTTGGGCGTACACATTATAATCGTGCACTCTTCCGCTATCTCAACCCAATGTAAGCTATTCCAAAACTCTTGACCGGAATTATTATTTTTTGAGTCAGGTCTATGGAAAGAGGACAAAATATAACTCTCAAAATCGGCAATAAAGTCTCTCCTTAATTGTTTCAGTACAGATTTCGATATAAAAAAATCATCATCTTTTTAAATTGTAAGAATTTCGCATTCGAAATGAGTATTTCCCAAAGAGGTAAAGCATTCAGAAATATCGCTATCTATAACAGGTTTTTTTTGGGGCGGTTCTAATGGAACCGAATAAACAAATTCTTTAGAGTTTTTACCACAATTTAAATTTACCCTGCAATTTTTTTTAATTAAAGAAAACTCAGCGTTTATTTCTATAGGCAATTTTCTCACTCTGGCGTTGATTTTATCGTTCTTTTTTGCTGAATCAGTAACAAAAACTTCATCGCCTTGAATTACATTACCCACAAAACCGGTCTCGCAACCGTCATTAAGTACCAGCGCATGTCCCACCTCGACACCATTTCGTAAAAATTTCAAACCATCTCCACGATTTACTGTGCAATTCAAATAAGCATTGCTTTTAAACACGCTCTTTACCTGTCCAACGCGGATTCCCATGTGACTCTGAAGGATAGGATAAATAATATCAGCATGAGTACCGTCATAATGTGATTTGGAAAAATTGCCGCGATTGAACATCAGTTTAAGCGTGTTTATGTCCTCGTCAGATACTTTAGCATCGATTGCTTTTCTGTATATGCGGGTAACCTCGGCGACATATTCCCGCCTCCTCATTCTTCCCTCAATTTTAAATGAGCATACGCCTGCGTCCGACAGCTTTTTTAGTTCGTCAACAAGCATAATGTCGCGCGCCGATAACCAATAACCGCTTTCCTCGTTCTTTTTGTCAACCAAAATATAAGGCTTACGACAAAGCTGAAGGCATCTGCCCCTGTTTCCGCTTTTTCCCGAAATTAGACTGTTGAAATAACAATTGCCTGAAAATCCACAGCAAAGTGCGCCGTGAACAAAATATTCAAGCTCAATTTGACAGTTTTTCGCTATATTTTCTATTTCCGAAAGCGGCGTCTCGCGCGAAAGTATGATCCGCTCTATTCCAAGATTTTTTACGGTCAATGCACCATAAAGATTATGTACGCCCATCTGCGTGCTTGCATGAAGCACAATCTTCTGGCATTTTTTTTTGAGCATTTTAGCAAAATTCAAATCCTGAACTATAATTGCGCTGACGCCCTTATCCCACGCCTTAATCGCAATATCCACCGCGTTATCAAGTTCGTTATTTTTGATCAGAGTATTGATCGCAAGATAGACCTTTGTTCCAAATAAATGAGCATAATCTACCGCTTCTTTTAAGGTATCAATGGTAAAGTTTTCGGCTAAAGCGCGTGCATTAAAGACGCCGAGTCCTAAATATACGGCATCGGCGCCATTTATAACGGCCGCCTTTAGAGAATCAAAACTACCGGCAGGCGCTAATAATTCAGGTTTTATTTTACTATCTTTCATATGGCTTTTATCTAAGCCTTGCGCCGCATTGTTTTTCAAGGCTGGTGATTATTGCCGTCATTAATGCTTGGGTTTCCGAATCCTGCAAAGTTTTTTCTATAGAGCGGAATCTTAAAGAAAATGCCATACTCTTATACCCTTGTTCAATTTGCCCACCGTGATATACATCAAAAAGATCGGCTTTTTCGAGGCAATTCCCAGCCGCCGCCTTAATCGCTGCTATAATTTCTCCCGCTGTTATCTCTGTACGTACAACTACCGCAAGATCTCTATCTACCGCAGGATATTTCGGCAGAGGCACAACCTTTGCAGCATGGAAAGGACGGGAAATTATTTCATGGATATTAATTTCCAAAATATATATATCTTCATCCGCCTCAAAATTTTTAGCAACAGTCGGATGTAACTTTCCGAAGCCGCCTATTGTTTTGCCATTTAAAATTATATCTGCGCTCATTCCAGGGTGTAGCCATGTCTTTGTTCCTTTAATAATGTCTAAACTAAGAGAAAATTCGTCCAATATATTTGCAACAATATTCTTTAAATAATAAAAATCATACTGCGCACCCGAAAGCCCGACGCACAACGAATACGGCTCATTAGGCAAACTCCTAAGCGGCCATTCATTAGGAACAAAGATTTTGACAAGCTCAAATAATCCAACATTATCGTTTTGCTTGCTCCTGTTAAATTGAAGGGTTTTTATCATCGAAGAAACAAGCTGTGTTCTCATATACGCCCGATCCTCACCCAACGGATTGATAATCTTTATCTGTTTTTTGACAGGACCGTTTTCGTTTAAATTTAATTTTTCACAATCATTGATGCCAATAAAAGAAAAGTTTATTATCTCATATAAGCCCGCCCCGCATAGAACTTTCTTTAGCTTCTTTATGTTTGAGATAGTAAGCGGTATCTCGCCCATAGTTAGGCTGGAGCTTTCCATATTGGTAGAATCAATCTTATCGTAACCGTAAAATCTGATGACCTCCTCGGAAAGATCGGCAAAATTGTCAACATCCTCACGGTGCATAGGAACGATACATTTAAAACCTCTCACTCCGTTTTTAATATCTACTTCAAAACCTAGCGATCGTAGTATCCTTAAAATTTCTTTATCAGGTATTTTGATGCCCAATATTGAATTAATTTGAGTAAAGGAAGTGCGGATTGATTTTTTTTCGGGAGGTTTGGCTTCGGCAAAAACAGTTTTATCGATAATTTTGCCTACTTTTAACTTATCAAAAAGATTTAGCGCCCTTTCGCGTCCTATATCCACGCTATTATAATCCACGCCGCGCTCAAATCTGGTTGATGACGCCGATCTCAATCCGATTGCTCTTGATGCATAACGCACGTTCATTTTCGCAAACCTTGCGGTCTCTAAAAAAACAGTCTTTGTATTGTCGGAAATAGAGCTATTTTTGCCGCCCATAACACCCGCAATCGCAAGCTCCTTCTTTGAATCTGCAATAACAAGCATTTTATCATCCAACTTGTATTCAATGTCGTTGAGCGCAATAAAAGCATTGTCCTTGCCCGCCATTCTTATATTGATATCACCTTCAATAATACCGTAATCAAAGGCATGCAGAGGTTGACCAATCTCCATAAGAACATAATTTGTTATATCAACCGCATTATTTATAGGTCGAATATCTGCCGCAATTAATCTCTTACGCATCCAATCCGGCGATTTTTTAATCTTAACATCACTAATAACATTGCCGTAATACCTCGAACATAGCCGGTAGTCCTCTATGGCTATGTTTGGCATAGTTATACCCTTAGAATTCGGCACGGTTTTATAGGTAAGCGAGGGAGCCTTAACCTTACGATTAAGTTTAACGGCGATTTCCTTTGCCAAACCAAAAATAGAGTTGCAGTCCGGTCTATTGGAATTAACTGAAATATCAAAAATATATTCGTCTAAATCAAGCGCCTTTCCGATCGGTAAACCTAAAGGAGTAGTCTTTGGCAAAATTAATATACCATCGATCTCAGCGCCTTCAATCGTATTATCGTCGATATCAAGCTCCTTTCCGGAGCAGAGCATTCCTTCGCTCATAATCCCGCGAAATTCCGTACACAAAATTTTCTTGCCACCCGACACAACGGCTCCTGGTAAAGCAACCGGAACAATGTTGCCAATAGCAATATTATTTGCACCCGTAATAATTGTACTAGGCACATCCTTTCCTATATCAATCCTGATAATATGCAAATTATCAGCATTAAGATGTTTTTCGATATTAAGAATCCGCCCTGTTACAATGTTTTCGTATGCATCAGCGGGATTGATAATATCCTCAACCTCAAAACCGATTCCGAGAAACAAATCAGCAAGTTCCTTTATTTGTATATCTTTTACCTTAACATAATCATTGAGCCATTTGATAGGTACTCTCATTTCTATTGTCTCCCATTATATAAAAAATCTCGCTTTTTTATCAAGCAGATAATTTTTGGACTAAAAAACGCAATATTTTTCTGTGTTCTTTAATAACAGAGGCGTTTTTTTCCATTAATATTTCGGCAAAAAAATCACGCCCGGTAAATTATCGCAAAAATACCAAAAAATCAATCCTTTTTTCTAGAATTGCTTCAAAAATCTTACGTCTCCGTCAAAAGCAAGCCTTGCATCTGTAATTCCGTGAATAATAGAGGTTATTCTGTCCAATCCAAATCCGAAAGCGTAACCCGAATAAACATCAGGGTCAATTCCGCTATCACTAAGCACCTTTCTATTAACCATACCCGCACCCAAAATTTCTATCCAGCCGGTGCCCTTACATATCCTGCAACCGCTACCTCCGCAGCTACGGCAGGATGCATCTACCTCAACACTCGGTTCTGTAAACGGGAAATAAGATGGGCGAAGTCTAACTTTTGTGTCTAATGAAAAAAAGTTTTTAGCAAAACGCTCTAAAATACCTTTTAGATCACTCATTGTTATACCCTTATCTATGACCAACCCTTCCATTTGATGGAAGCACGGAGTATGTGTAGCATCGACTTCGTCCGGTCTATATACCCTGCCCGGAGAAATAATTTTTATTGGCGGCTTTATTTTCTCCATAACTCTTATTTGCCCCGGAGAGGTTTGAGTCCTTAGAAGAATTTCGTCGTTAATATAAAATGTATCCTGAGGGTCGCGCGACGGATGATCCAAAGGAATATTTAGCCTGTCAAAATTGAATTTAGCATATTCAATTTCCGGACTTTCAGTAACAGAAAAACCAAGACCTACAAAAAAATCAGTTATTCTATCGCAAGTAACATACAAAGGATGCGCTTTTCCGAATAAAATACTTTTCTTTTCAATCGTTATATCAATACACTCTTTCGCTAAACGCTCGTTAAGCTCCTTGTTATACAGTTCCGCGTCTTTTGCAAGTATTTCAGCATCTAAAGCGTCCTTAGCATCGTTGATAATTTTACCCACGACAGGTCTCTGCTCAGGTGGTATATCTTTGAGATTTTTTAAAATACCGGTAAGTTCGCCACTTTTACCAAGCGCCTTTACTCTAATATCAAATAATTCCTTACGTGATTGCGCTCTATCAATTTCTGCTTTGTAAGCAGCAGTAAGTTCCGCCAATTTTTTTTCCATAATAACAACCTTCTTTCAAAAATAAAAACTTTTCTGCTCTATTCAAAATAAAGATAGATAGCAATAAAAGGTTTTTAACCTCAGGGCAAGCCCTGAACTCCGCGCAGTGTTCGCTTTGCTCACATCGCGCCTTCCGCGGCAAGACCGCGGGTTTTAAAC